>BCLH01003341.1:0-30935 GCA_001602315.1 Zoysia pacifica
TCAAACCTTTGGTTGTCCTTATGAAACAGCTCCGAATGCAACAAAGATTTGGACGAGTTTTCCAGGGCTGGAAAGAAGGAAGGATATATTTTCCTCCTACATATAAATATTCCTTCAACTCAGATCGGTACGCTGGAGAGGGTATGCACCCAAAAGAGAAGAGAAGAACACCAGCATGGTATGGATATATAAATAAAACAACTTCTATATTTCACTATGTATTTTTGAACTGAGGATCTTATTCCGTTATACATTTCTAATGAACAAGCAGGTGCGATCGCATTCTGTGGTATGGTAACGGCCTCAATCAGCTGTCCTATGTCCGCGGCGAGTCTCGTTTCTCCGACCACAGGCCGGTGTACAGTATTTTCTTGGCAGAGGTGGAGATTGTACACCAAAGGAAGAAAAACATGGGCTATTTCAGTTCAAGGATTGAGGTGGAAGAGCTTTTGCCGCATTCTCAGAGCTATAGGGAGATAAGCTTCTACTAACTTTACTTACATGTTACAGCAAGATATAAGGTACAGTAACATAATAAGGAAGTAGAACTTGGACTTTGTTCTGGTTACATTGGGACCTAGAGATCTGCGTGACTTGTTGACTTGCTTTCGTTTCTCTTTTCTTTTTTTTCCTTCTGATCAGAGTTTGACTTGCATTTTATTTACTCTGCGTGTTGCTTCTTGCAGGCTAGTAGGAGATTGGTCAAATGTTTTTTTATATGTAGGGTTCCAGTTCCAGCTCAGTAACTAAATAGTCAGATGTGATCAAGTGAGTATGTTAAAAAGATTCCCTGTTGACAATCTGTTTGCCCCGTCTGAGACATGCTTAGTCTCTAAGCTATTATTACTGCAAAATCATTTTGATCAGGAACCTAACGGTCTGTTTGTTTGGCATCACTAACAGAGGAGGAGTACTCAGGAAAGAATGTGCAAATACTAACTTAGAAGGTACAACAGTTTCCTGGTTATCTGATGACTTATTCCTTGTGCTTCGTATAAAAAAAATCTGAAATAACTAAACGTTGCTGTTGTGTTCTGGCAGGATATTAATCGGGCGATTTTGTTGCTAACCATCTGACCAAACCCGTGTGTCGATGGCAACGTACCGGTCCATGTCCGCTAACTTACACAGCTCGTCTAACTTTAGGCTGTGTTTTATATTGCATCAAATTTTTCGTTTCTCTTTGTTTTTTGTAGCGTAGATAAACCCTTGTTATTAGAAACCGTTGTAAACACAGACTGTAGTGTGTTCAATGGAAGTCGTGGAATTGTTGCGAGACATGACGCTTGAACTGAGCTTGGTTAATCAGGATCATAGACTGTTCCTACCCTGAGGGAGGCATGATGGGCGGATGGGTATGATGTCAGATCTCGCACGGCTGCTGCAGTCATATGTGCGCCCTTTTTCGGTTGTGCTTGAGCGGTGCGGGTTGTGGCATGCATCTGTGGCACTCATTGCTGCTACGGAGTAGTAGTGTTCTTCATTATGCTCCTCTCGTGGTGTTTTAATTTGCTCCCCTGCGCCATATATAGTCTCCTTGAAGAGAAGCTCTGTCGTTCTTCTTGGCATATTTTGTCGCCTCCTGTCGTTCCACTGCTGTCTAAAATAGTGACGCTTTGTTTATTGTTCAAACCAGCGTGCTAATTACTAGACACATTTCGATTCCATGCATCCCATGCGATGCCTTTTTTTTTTTTTTTTTTTTTTTGAGAAACAACGCCTGGTTTAGTGTCGTCGAAGCTGCTTGCCACCAGTATTTCGGCGGCAGAGTTGAGAACCCGCTGTTCCAACTTCCAAGCGGCAGCAGAGGGAGAAAAGCGAAAGGTCGGTAGAGGAGGAAAGGGATGCTGTTCCAAGCTACTTACTACACCGGTTCAAAGTGCAGTGCAAGTAACAAAAAGGATTAGTGCAGGAACCGTGACCAAATTCCAAACACAAGCAAGGCATCTACGCTGCACAGACATCTCGCCATATAAGTAACCTGTGACACCCTGTTCGTGTTCTAGTAGTACTAGTAACTTTCCTTTTGAGCTTGTATTCCCCTGCGGTTCGATAGAAACACCCTGTGTTGCCATCTGTTCCGGCTTGAACTCTTCTTATGCGTGGAAAGCACGACTGTTAACGTATAAGTCAACTGTTCATTTTTCTTATTAGCTTAAATTTTTAGAGTTAATTAATTATTGCATACAACTTAATATAATGTCAAAGTCAGAGATTGAGTTTGAATCTCAGCGGGTGCGATTTATTAAAAATAAATTATTTATTCTTATTTTATATTTATCTTTACGAGGACTGCATGTCTGAGAAAATATTAAAGTACAAATAAATTGTTCATTTTTTTTATCAATTTAAGTTTTTAAAGTTAATAAATAGAGACATTTAGCACAGGGAGTTAGAGTGGCAGCTGATGGAGGTTTAGTAGAAACTGCCACGTATGTCCATGAGAGTCCCCACGTCCCGTTCGTGTCGTTTCCTTCCTCGAGATGATTGGAAGACGATGAAGAGCCGGGCCGAACGAAGCCGATGGAACCAGGTCAGGTCATCGCACTGTTCAGTGCGTGCGTGCCCTGCATGTCCGGACTTCTTCTTGAGATGATGTGATGGGCGAGGAGGAGCACGGGCAGGTCTTGCTCAGCGATTGACAAGCTGAGCTCTGGCAGACTGCAGGCCTCTGCTGCTACTGCTGCGAAGACAGCAGGAGCAGAGATGAACGTGGCACTTGTTGCCTTGTCGGTTCTTTTACGTGCGTTGCATCTGTGGCGTGGCCGCGTGGGGAATTCGACTGCGTGGAGTTGCAAGCTTAGGAGAGTAATCGTTGTGGAGTGTCTGCTATATTGCCAGAGAGTTTGATAAGTTTTTTTCATATAATGTTAAACTGTCTGATAAATATTTTTAGGTTTGAAGATTTAACTCATTGGATTATTCGGCACTATGTCAGATTGTCTGACATTAGAGTATTTGATATCACACCGGATTGTCCGATAGATCCTATCGGTTTGGGTTTCCAACCCATCGAATCATCTGGCACTGTGTCGGATTGTCTGACAAACAATCTCGAGTTGAGGCAGAAAGCTCATCAGAGTGTCCGGCAAATCCTTTTAGGTTTTCGGATTTACAAGACGGACCTTCCGACATCTTCTCAGAGACTTTGGTCACCGGAGTGTCCGATACTTTACCGAAGACTTCAATGATGCCGATTTAGAAAAGTTTTTAGTAGATTAATTTTAATTTATTTTCTAAGTTAAAAGATCCGTTGTTCTGCAGAATAAAACCATCTCACCTCTATAAAACAAAGGTCTATGGCCTGTTGAGGGAAATTCCAATCGAACCTATCATTTACCTCTATTTTTTCGTTCTTTTCAAATCCTAATCCCTTCACTCGACTCTTTTGCTATTCTTCTTTCGTCCCGGCAACGATTAAAGGCGATTCGACTGCCCTGACCAAGTTCGGATTTCTCTAAGACGATCCTCCTCTGACAGGATCCCTTCCGAGGCGGGATTGTCTAGGTATTGCTCAAACCCGACGTTGAAGAAACATCGGTGTTCTCGTACACAGATGTGCGAGCGGTGTGTTAGCTTGGACCCAATTTTGGCGTCAACACACTTTTTGGCGACTCCGCTGGAGACGAGTGATTCCGGTTGCACAAACCGAATCGTCGTTTTCCACCATGATCTCCGAAATCTCCACGATAAATATCGTCATGCCATCCTTTGAGAAGTTGCTCGAGGAGGCACGTAAGACGTTTCTAAAACACCGGAAGGCCTCCGAAGAGACGCGCAAGGCGCGGAAAGAGTGGGAGCTGCAAGAGTACTTGACACGCTTTAAGAAAGACTGTCAACACGCGATCTCCCAAGTGAAAGAACCCGTTCTTTCGACCGTCGTCGACGACGCGATCATGGGTGCTGCCTATGTGAGAACACTTTCGCACTCTCTCGTTAGTTTTGAAGACTTTTCATATTACTTTGCCGATTTTAAAAAGGTCTTGAATAATGATATGCAATATATGATCCAAGAAAACTTGTTTAAGTCATCTACAAATGCTAGTATTACATCATCTTCTCACATTGCACATGTAGGCTCTTCTACTAATGCATATGCGCCCACTACGTCTAGTGTAAAACAATCTCTATATGGCATACCGTTGAACTCATTTAATGAGCAAACTAGTTTTACATCTTATGTGCAAACTAACGCTTTGATATTGTCTCTCGCTAGCATAGAGCTAATCTCTAGCATCCTCAGTCCGGCTACGAGCTGATTGAATGAATTGGATAATTTTGTCCCTCCTTACCATACCGTGGCGTATAGCACACCACCTATCTCACCAAGTAGTACAAGTATCCCTCATTGCCTCGTCTCTAATGAATTATTTGGCGCCGTGAAAACAAGCATACACCCTTCGTCACCGGTCACATCTACTAGGCCACTCATTGCTAACATAGAAGAGTGTATGGCCCGCATTAAAGAGGACTTGAGCAAACTATTTCGCGAAATGCTAGAGGTAGACTTTAAGAGAAGAGATCGAATTTATCAAAAATCGTACCCCATATATTTTGATTCGGTCCCTTATCCTAGCAGGTGGCGTATGCCCGACTTTGTCAAGTTCAATGGCGAAGATAATAAGACCACTCGGAAACATGTTAGCCAAAACATAGCGTAACTAGGAGAAGCAGGTTTTAGTGAGGCTTTGAAAATACAATTGTTTTCTTTATCGCTAACCGAAACCGCTTTCTCATAGTTTTCATCATTGTCCTCAGGGTCCATTTACACATGGGAGTCTTTAGAGCACAAATTTTATGATCACTTTTACTCCGGAGACAACGAATTAAAACTGTCACGTTTGACATCGGTTAGGCAAAGGAAAGATGAAACCGTCGTTAATTATATTCGACGGTTTAGAGATGTTAAGAATCAATACTTTAATTTAACAATTTCTAAAAAGAACCTAGCTGACCTAACTTTTAGTGGTTTGCGGTCACACTTTAGGGAGAAGTTGGAGGGACACGATTTTCTTATCCTCACTCACCTCCAACAGAGAGCTTCGGCCCAAAAAAGCCGAAGCAAAGAAATAAAACATAATTACAAGACTCGCCATAGCGTACATGTCTTGTAGTATGATTTGGATAGCTCTAATGATGATTCAAATGACATTTTGGCTGCCGAGTTTGTTTGGCCATCTAAGACTAAATCGCTTGCTTGTGATTCGCTCAAACCAGTTCATAAGAATTAAAAAGATGATGTGAAGTACACTTTTGATGTAGCTAAATGCGAAAAAATATTTGATAAATTACACAAAAGTGGATACATTAAGATTGCATATACTTTACCTTCGATGGATGAGATTAAGCGTAGGGCGTATTGTAAATGGCATAACTCTTATTCTCATGCTACTAACGATTGCAATGTTTTTCATTGACAGGTCTAATCGGCCTTTAATGAGTGACTATTGAGTTTTAAGGAGATGCAGATCGACAAGCACCATTTCCCCATCAACACTCTAGAGTTCAACCACAAGGTGTTGATTTGGCCCCATCAAACCGATACAACCAAGGAGAACGTAATTATCGGGGATGAGATGCCTATTTCTCCAAACGAGAAAGGTGCCTCTAGGAAGGTGGTGTTCGATAAGTATCCCGATGGTCATGAGTCTCTTAAAGTTACTATCCAAAGCTCGAGACCCAAGGAGAGTTCCACAGCCCAAAATGATAAAGCCAAAACTCTCGAGGTGGGCAAGTGAAAAGTGAACCAAAGCAAGGCCACAGACAGGAAGATGGCGCCCAAGAGCACCTTCGACTGTCTCATAGCCTAGTACAAAAATCAAAAGACCGATTTGAACAATCGGTCCATGAAACGATTAAGATCACCACCGAGGGGGAGCAGCCCACCTAGGAAAGAGATGAGGCCAGTCACGAAGGTTCATGGACATCCTCCTCCTCTTCCTCCTCATGGGTTCAGGATGCCACCACCTTGGTTCCCACCTATGCCGAGCCCGCCATTCCTGGCGTGGCACCCATATATGGGACCATGGATGCCCATGCCACCGATGCCAGT
Organism: Zoysia pacifica; assembly: GCA_001602315.1. Taxonomy (NCBI): domain Eukaryota; kingdom Viridiplantae; phylum Streptophyta; class Magnoliopsida; order Poales; family Poaceae; genus Zoysia; species Zoysia pacifica. Next base: position 6,053 of record BCLH01003341.1, read on the forward strand.
TCCATCGATGTCATACCTACCGTTTCATTCAAGATGGAACATGCCAAGAGGAGGTGTCTTCACGAGGCTCTTCGGCCTTATTTTCGATTGGTTGGAGTCTCGATGGGTCAAGGTAAAAGGAGGGGGCTCTATCTCTGTGTCTAGGTAAGAGTGGCACCTGAAGTAAGGTAACGAGCCTACCTCTTCTACTTTTGTTCATCAAGAGGACGTATTCGGAGGTGTCGTGAAAATTGGCACAACCGATGTTAAAATCGAGAGAGTCTTTACAGGACCGATCAAGTTGGATGATCCGGTTGAAAAGGCTTCCTATAATCATAAAGCTTACAGCAGCAAAAGCTCCTCCAAATACTTGCAATAGAGGTGGTGTCCACCTGTATTGACCCACACTCAAAAGAGAAAGCTTCAAAGGCTATGCATCCGCAAGATTCGAGAGGAGGAGGTAGAGAAGAAGAGGGATGAAATCTTCAACAAAATTGAGCCAATGGTTCCTCAAGGTAAACAGTGAAGAGCTAAAGAGCCCAAGGCTCCCACTCTACCGATGACGGAGGAAGCGATGGCTACTCCTAAGCCACTAGGTTTGGCTGACGCCGTGTTGGAAAAGGGCTCCACAGCGTCTTCGCCCAAGGGAGACGTCGATATGTTAGAATTTAAGGATGACGATCTCTTAAACTACGAGCCTATACCGACTCGAGAAGGTATGAAAATCAACACCATTTGCTTGTCTCTTTCCGATTATTCTTTGGTAGAGAAAGAAGAGGTTATAGCACAATTTGACTTTAGGCCGAAAAGTGCTATCTTGAAAAGCCCGAGAAATCGAAGAACTATTTGAAACCCCTCTATGTGAGAGGTCATATTAATGAATTACCAATTTCTCGCATGCTTGTAGATGATGGTACTATTGTTAATCTAATGACATATTTTTTGTTTAAGAAGCTAGGTAAAGCCGATGACGAGCTCATCTGGAACAACATGACTTTAAACGTTGTGGGAGGAGGAGACCCTATCGAGGCTAAGGGTGTCGCTTCTATAGAACTCACTGTTAGGAGCAAGACTATGGCTACCACTTTCTTTGTTGCCGACGTGCGCGATAGTTATAGCTTGATTTTAGGGCGTGATTGAATTCATGCCAATAGATATATTCATTCTACATTGCATTAATTCTTGATACAATGAATTAGCGATGATGTAGAGGTTATGCATGCAGATGCATCGGTTTGTGTTGCTATGGCCAAATCATCTTTTTTGCCTCATTATACCGTCAAGTGTTTGACCAATTTAGACTTGACGGATTACGATTTTCTTAGCGTGACTAGAGATGGTTTTGTACCCGTCAATGTAAAGTGGATGAAAAATCGACTCAATCATATAATGTAATTCAATGGAGTCCAATCTTGATTGGTTGCAAAGGAGAGTAGAGCATTATCGGTCCAATGCGAATGATATGTGTAAAATCATAGAAGAGATAGAAGACATAGATAAGTTAGGACAAGGATTTATATCGATCGATCCTCTTGAGAGGCTGAACCTTGGCAGCGATGATATCCGGCCAACGTTTATAAACAAAAATCTGAAAGCTGATTATAAGATGAAGTTAATCGGTTTGTTAAAATAATATGTGGACTGTTTTGCATGGTCTTATAATGAAATACTCGGGTTGAGCCGCGAGTTAGTTGAGCATCTGTTTTTAATAAAATCTAGTTTTAGGCTTTTTAAGCAACCGATGAGAAGATTCAACCCGAATATGCATGATCGAATTAAAGAATAAATTAACCGATTACTTGATCTGAAATTTATAAGACTTTGCAGGTATGCGGAGTGGATATCTAACATCATGCCGATGAAGAAGAAAAACACCGGTAAGATAAGAGTTTGCATTGATTTCAAAAATTTGAATAGAGCCACTACCAAAGATGAATATCCTATGCTCATAGCCGATATGTTGATTAATGATGCTTTCGACTAAAGAGTTATTAATTTTCTTCATGGTAATGTGGGATACAACTAAATCTTTATGGCCGAAGATAATATGTTTCAAACTGCTTTTAGATATTCTAGTTTTGTAGGATTGTTTGAGTGGGTTGTCATGACTTTTGAGTTACAGAGCGGGTGCTACATATCAAAAAGCCATGAACTTTATCTTTAATGATTTGCTTGGTGTTATCATGGAGGTTTATATAGATGATGTAGTTATTAAATCGACTGTTCTAGATTCTCACTTAGCCGATTTGCAACTCACCTTAGATCGAATGCGTCGTTTCGGTTTGAAAATGAACCCGCTCAAATGCGCTTTTGGTGTATCGATCAAAAAGTTTTTAGGCTTCATGATCCATAAAAAGGGCATAGAGGCAGATCCTAAGAAGATAGAAACAATTAGTAACATGCAAGCATCTACATGTAAGAGAGTTGCAAAGCTTCTTAGGCAAAGTGAATTACTTGAGGCGATTTATATCTAACTTATCGAGAAAAATCAATGCATTTACTCCTATTCTTAGGTTAAAGAATAAAACCAAATTCACTTGGGGGACAAAACAGCAAAAAGCATTTGAGAAGACCAAAGAATGTTGTTTTGACATAAGAAGCCGAAGGAAAGGAGTATGTGATCACATATGTGAGCCGATGGTTGATTGATGCGGAAACAAGATACACTCTCATCGAGAAACTATATTTTTTTATCATGTTTGCACCAAGTTGATACACTATTTGTTATTTAATATTTGTGTAGTTGCTTGTCAAACCGATGTTATCAAACATATGTTGCATATGCCGATTTTTAGTGGTAGGCTTGGTAAAGGGGTTTATGCATTGATTGAATATGATTTAGCTTATGAATAATTGAAATCCATAAAAGGCTAAATTGTTGCCAATTTCATTGTTAACATTGGATTGATTTAGACCATGATTTAGATGTTGGATATGTGACTTTTACTCTTTGTAAATTGTATTTTGATAGATCGATTTGCAAAGAGGGTCAAGGTGTTGGTGTAGTGTTAGTTTTTCCTCTTGATGCACACTTTGAATTCTCAAATCGATTAGAGTATGATTACACCAATAATTAAGCCGAATATGAAGCACTGTTGTTCGGCTTGAAGATGTTAGAGTCTATGAGGGTTAAACATGTAGAGGCTTTCGACGATTCATTATTAGTAGTGCAGCAAGTTGCTGGAAATTTGCAATGCTTAGATAGATCATTGAATGCTATTTTGAACAAATGTCTAGACATCATTAGAGGGATAGATGAGTTCAATATACATCATGTGCCTAAGTTAGAAAACAGTAAAGCCAATGAGTTAGCAAGCAAACATCGGGTTATAATGTTATTAAAGGTAAATTTTCAGTTGTTAAGAAACCGATGTTTGAGGTGCTAGAAATTAACCATTTAGATATTAACATGTCAAACCGTGATACTACTGAATCGCTTGATTGGAGGTCATCCATAATTGCATACATTCATAGTCCAACCCAAAGTGTGGAGAGGAATGTTCAGCATGTAGCTTTCAAATTTACCTTAATTGATGGTAACTTATACCGCCGAACGGATGACGATTTGCTCTTAAAATATTTGGGTGAGGATGAAACCAAAGTGGCTATAGAGAAAATTCATGAGGGCATTTGTGGTACGCATCAATTGGCTTCAAAAATAAAATGGTTGCTCAAGAGGGCTAGGTTCTATTGACCAACAATGATTACCGATTGTTATTGTTACTACAAGAGATGCGAAGAGTGTCAAAGGTTTGGCAATATTCAATTGGTGCCTGCTGCCATGATGAACCCCATTATAAAACCGTGGCAATTTTGAGGATGGGGATTGGACTTTGTAGGGTAAATACATACTGCATTTTTGAAGGGACATCGCTTTGTGTTAGTAGCGACGGATTACTTCACCAAATAGACCGAAGCGGTGGCTCTCAAGAACATGATGCTCAAAGAGGTAATTGAGTTCTTTACCGAGTATATTATTCATAGATTCGACATATCGCAAACTTTGACTATCGATCAAGGTATTTTCTTTGCATCCGATCATATCAAAGAATTTGCCGAATCTTACGAGATTAGGATACTCAATTCATCTTTATATTATGCTCAGACCAATAGTCAGGCCGAGTCTAGCAATAAAATATTGATCAAACTCATTAAAAAAAGATAGAGGATTATCTCAAGAGATGACATGAAGTCTTATCGGAGGATTTTTGGGCTCATCGGATATCTAGGCATAGGCACAGGACAACTAAGGTAACATCTTATTACCCGTCGAGATAAATCTAGGAGCTCTAATATTAGCTAAACAAAATGACTTATCCACCGATGAGTATAGAACTTTAATCCTAGACAATGTTGATGAAGTCACCGATAAATATTTGAGTGCCTTGAGAGAAATTGAGAAAGATAAAGTGAGAGTTGTTAAGGTTTACAATAAGAGGGTAAAGGCTATAAAACTTTTCAGACGGGCGAATTGGTTTGAAAAACTATTCTGCCCGTAAACTCAAGAAGCAACAAATTCAAAAAATAGTCTCCTAGTTGGGAAGGGCCATATAGAGTAGTGAAAGTCATTGCCGAGAATGCATACATATTGGAAGATATCCGAAGAGAATCATTACCTAGGGCTCTTAACGGCTGATATTTGAAAAAGTATCATTTAAGTGTATGACAAAAAGCTTAAAAACGGTCGATATAAAGAATATCTTTGCTAAGAATGATGCAGTGGCCGATGAGTCGGAAGAACCATCGCCCTTAGAGGTTTTTGGGTGATTAGAATGTTTTATGGTGCAGAGACATCACCAAAAAAACAGGGAGGTATATATTGACACTCAAAAATCGTTGAACCACCAGAGTGTCCGACACATTGCCGGAGAGTCTGGCGAGCCCTTTTGAGTTTGGGACACTCGGCTCACCAGAGTATGCGGCATAGTGCCGGACTGTCCGGCAAGCGCTCTCGAGTTTGAGCGCTTAGCTCCTCGGAGTGTCCAGCACTGAAGTATCCGGCGTCACGTTGGATTATCCGGCATGCCTTCTCGATTTGGGCTTCTAGCCCACCGGAGCATCCGGCTCCATGCCAGACTATCTAACAAGCCATCTCGAGTTAGAGCAAAAAGCCTATTAGAGTGTCCGACAAGCCCTCTCGAGTTTTAAAATTTACACGACAGACCCTTCGGCATCTTATCGGAGACTCCGGTCATCAGAGTGTCTGGCACTTTACCGGAGACTCTAATGATGTCGATTTACGAAAGTTTTCAGCGAATCAGTTTCAATTTGTTTGTTAACTTGATGATTCGTTGCCCTGCGAGATAACACTATCTCACCTTATAAAATAGAATAGAGGCTCATGGCTCGTTGAAAGGAGTCTCAATCAAATCTATTATTTGCGTCTCCTTTTTCGTTTTTCTCAAACCTTAATCTCCACATTGGATTCTCCTGCTGTTTTTTTTTCGTCCTGACGATGACCGAAGACGATCCGATTGGCTTGACCAAACTCAGATCACTCATAAAACGATCCTCCTCTGACGGAGTCTCTCTCGACGAGATTGTCTAGATGCTGCCTAATCTCAACGTTGAAAAAACGTCGATGTTTCTCTATACGGACGTATAAGCTGTGTGTTAGTCCAGTCCCAATTTCGGTGTCAATAGTAATCTTTGAGTTAATTGGTTGCTGAAGAAACCAGCGTAGAATGACAGATAGTCCTCCGCTTCCTGGCCTGGCCTGAGGAGGCGACGCAGAGACATGCATGGCGGCGATGGCGCGAAAACAGCCACTTCTCGCTTGCTCCAACGCCCGGTGCTCCGTCCGCTTCCCGGGCTGACGGCAAACACCAGCAAGAAACTGATCACCGACGCCATGGCCGGCTGGGGCCCTTGCCGAGGGAGGTCCCTGGTTGCTTGCGTGCCTGCCGAGAGAGAGAGAGAGAGAGAGAGAGAGAGAGGTCTGTTTGTCGTCGCTTCTCGTGAAGTGTCAGGTTGTGACCTTCGTCCATCGGTCCAAGACAGCATGCATGCCGAGGCGCTTGCGTTACTGAGCATGCCGACTCACCTGTGTTGAGCATAAGCGGGTTTTTTTCATTACATATGCGTCTCACCTTCAACTATCAAAATGATCAGATAAATAGATAAACAAATAAAATAAAATTTTTATTTTTTCAAATAATATCATTCACATGTCTCTCACAACTTACAATAATATTTACTCTCTCTTGAGCCGTGCGTCACCTGAGACCTGACCCGGGCGCACGCACTCACACACTGACACACATGTACGGAGCACACACGTACGCAAGCAACCAAAGAAACTAAGCAAAACCGTACGCAAGCTTGAAACCAAGCAAAACGAAGGGCGTGCGCGGCACCGGCGACACAGGCGTCAAGACCACCTGAGAGGGAGGCCTAAGTACTTCTGTGAAGTCTCGGTCGACGACCCGTAGCCCACCCACTAAAATCCACACTTATACAGACGCTGCTCAACCACTTGCCGAACGCACCACCTAGACCTTCTCCCTCTCTGAGGCGCTGGAACCGCTGTTAAAATTGATCGGATCATTTCGATGAAAATAGTAAAAACTGTAAAAATCAATTAAAAATTATTTTAAATTAAAAAAATTAAAATTTAAACGAAATGCTACAGTAAATTAATCAATTTTTTCTGTTTATCGAACGGTTTCACTGATTTATCGATCAGTTTTTTCGATTTTCAATATCAAAATTTTAATTTTAAACCTACTAGTTTTATCAATTTACCTCTCAATTTTATCAGTTTATAAAGCAATTTTATCGGTTTTCAGAATTTTAAAAATTTTCAAATCTTCAATTTTTTTAAAATTTTTAAAATAAAAATCGATATAACCGATTTTACTTAAAACCATAAAAAATCATAAAAAACCGATTGATTTTGATTGGTTTTGTAAACCTGGGAACGACACGAGCTCCGTCGGCACCATATTAACCGGGTAAGCGTGGACCACCGCCCCGTACCGCTCGGGGCCACCACCGGTTCTAGGGGAGGCGTCGACGACGAGCTCGTAGTTGCCGGCGGTGCTGTCCGTGCACCGGAACCGGGCGCTCTCCACCTTGTCGGACTGGAGCCCCGCGCGCGGCGCGCGCCGCCGACACTGGCCGCCCACTGGCCGAGGCCGACGTCGACGAGGTCGGTCACGCGGACCGGGTCCCATGGGCTCGGTCGGGTACGGGCCGGGGTACGGGTACTGCAAGGCGACGGAGGAGATGGCGCAGAAGATGGTGGCCGCGGCCGCGGCAAGCAGGAGGCGTCTGGGACTCATGGGTGCCGGATGGAGCATTGGTTTGGGGTGGCTTGACGAGTGTAGATGATAGGGTGCAAGCGGAGCGGGTCTACCCACAAAAGCCGGTGGGATCACCGTGCCACAAACCCGCTTAACACCCACTAATCTGATCGCTTTGGTGAAACGGGTTGATGCGGTCAATCCCACTGGTTCTAGCAGCGCCGTGAAGTCACAACAACGCCTTCTCTCTTTTCTCTGGCATCTCTGCCATCCTCCGCGCCGCCCGAGTTGGCCGCGCTGCTGCTTTCTTCTCCGCCATTGGTGCAGCGCGAGGATAGAGACCGTTGACCCGAGAGTCGTCGTTCTCCAGAATCGCGCGCCCTTCCTCCCCGGTCACCGTTGAACTGACCAAGAAAGATAACAAGGCATCAATTTCACCGTTTTGTGCCAGGATTTAATCCTCCACCGACCACTGTATCCCGGTGAGATTTGGTTCACTTTAGCATCCATCCTCGTTACGACCTTGGGTGCCGCAGTGATTTTGATGGATCTTCTTCATTTCCTCGAGTGGTGGCCAAAACAAAATCTCTGTTCTTGTTCAATTAAGCCTTTGCAAAGGAGAAAATAGATGTTCTTGGTGTTTGATTTTGATCGCAGTGAAATTTATCCTGGCTTGTTGCCCGAGCAGATTCTAGCAAGCAGCAGCATCGAAGATCCGGGACCGGGCCAGAAAAGACCACGGTCTGGCTTAATGCTCGAGCCAGAGTAAGTCCTTCACTACACTTGTACTGGTGTCATTTAATTAGCATAGTAATTTAATTATTAATGTACAATTACTAACTTAGTCGTTAATTATTATGAAACAACTGCATAATAGAATAATAAGTAAATAATCTCTAGTCACTGCACATCTATTCATTTAGTTATAAACTTAAATAAAGATATTTTAGAAAGCACCTAGTGAGTAATCACTAACATATGGTGTTAAATAAGATTGCACTTAAAATAACGCATAAAATGGCACGTCGCACACTCGGTATGCCCACTAAACATGCTTTATAATAGCTCCCACCTCACTCCTTTAGCATGGATAAATATAGCCACATTAGAATGCATTAGTATTACGTCTATGCTAGCTCTATGTAATCTAGCTTAAAGTTAGAACTACATAATTAGTGGTCAAATACTAGTATTACATATTAGAAACATTGATAGATATTAAATATAACACAATTATGCATCATACGTACGTTCACATGTAATAGTACCTATGCCAGCCTTAGTAAGTTTATTTGTAAAGATAATAATTAATTATTAATTGCTAGTAATCTCGTGCATTTAGATTATTAAAATAAGTAATAATGGCACGCTATGCACCAATCCGAAAGCTATGCCAGACAAGGGCACACCTCATGCGCACCTCTGTGCTAAATAATTAATACTAAGGTGCACATAGAATAATGAACCTTGCAGTAAAATAGCCATTGCATCATGCATAATGTGCTTTTGATTTCTTCCTGAAGTTTATTCGGCTCTTATTCGAAGTTTAATTACATCTTATCGATTCTCTTTGAGCTTAATTTCTTTTGCGACAGTTTTATTAGGTGTATTCTATCATGTAGACAACGTTGAGTTCAAAGAAGAGCTAGACTCCAAGAGAGGACAGGAAGACTGGCAAACGAGGAAAAGCCCGAAGCGATGATATGACAAGAAAAGTATGATGATGATTTCATGGAAAAAGAATTTTATTATACCAAAGTGCTGCTGGAATTTATCTGAAAATATTTCTAAAAAGAATTTCCATATTATACTAAATAGTTTATAATATGGAAGATAAATTTTAAATTTTCTTAATATGGTTTTTGAAGGCATAATTCACAAATTTAGTTGCTCAAAATATTAATAAAGCTATAAACTAATTTCTGGACAATATTTTATATTTTATTGTAATATTATGAATTTTCTAATAAATTAATTCGTATCCAAGAGTAATAAATTATTTATAAATAATAAATAAGTGTATAAATTCTAAATAACTCTAAAATGATATATATTAATTTATAGAACATGATTATGCATTTTTCACATTTTTAATATGCAGGAAAATTTGATGTTATGAATGTATGTGCAAGGTACTTTATTTATTTATTAGAATTAATTCTAATGCAGAAAATGTAACTTTGAAAGTTCTAAAATATTCTACATGATGAGGTGATTTCAACGGTATATTATTTGTAATTTTTGGAGTTCACATGCATTTTCTATGATTTTTAGAAGATAATACTAATTTCTAGACAATTAACAATTAATTTCGCAAATAATTAAAAATCCAGCTGCCCGCGGGGGGGGGGGGGGGGGGGGGGGGGGGGACAGGCCAGACAGCGGGTCTCAGGGTTGGCGTAAAAGATCCTCGTGTGGACACACAGGATCCGGCCCGTATAAGCAGATGCCACACGGTTGGCTACACGGTTAGTTCACATCGGATCAGATGGGCGCAGAAGATCCGGTGGGGACGAGCTCAGCCCAGCGCAGCACGCATGGCGACCGACTCGCCGGAGCAACGGCGAGCTCGCTGTGTTTGCTCCTTTCGTGCAAATTCAGGAAAAAAATCCGGCACCATAAGGATTACCGCGACGTGGGGAGTTCGATGGTGTGGTCGCCGCGGAGAGGGCCTCACCGAAGATATGTCGGCGGCGAGGTACGGTGCAGCGCGGCATTCGGCAAGGCGTAAAGCTCGACTCGGTTGACAAAAACTGGCCAAAATTGCTCCTACAGCTTCACCGGAGAGCGGAGAAGCATGGCACGGAAGAAGACGTCGTCGAGGGGGCCCTGAAGATGGTTGTCGGCGGCAAGGTCGCAAGGATACAGCGGCCGGCGACGTTCGTCTTCAAAATTCCTGCATCAATAGCCAACGATTCTCAGAAACCTGAGGTCCTAGAGGTGCGCAAGGAAAGGATGAGCTGCGAACCAGAAAGAATCGTCGGACCATTGTCGGTATCGGCCAGATTTGGAGAAGAGGGCCAGCGGTTCCGAAGGGCTCGATTTGGGGAAAAAGCTTCATATCCGAGTTCTCTGCGCTAGGAACCGAGGAAGGGTACTGTCGAGGGGCTCAGGGACTGGAGGCGCACTGGACGGCGAGCTAACCGGAAGCGGAGCTGGCTTCGGGCGACGATGGCGTGCTCAGCTCGCTTGGCCTAAGATGGAGGCGAGGTCGAGGGAAAGAATGAGAGGGAGAGAACGAGCAGTAGAAGTGACCTTGCTACTCGCTCGGCGAAGTAACACTCCAGCGGTGAGCAGGACCCGTGTCGCGATGCATGCGAGGAGGAGTGCGAGGTGCGGGCACGTGGGGAGCGCGCTAGACGCGCGCGGTTGGAGAAGAGAAGGAAAGAGAGAGAGCGGGCTGACAGGCGGGCCCCGTGTCCCTTTTTCTTTTTCCGAATTTTTCTGGATTTCAGCGCTGCTATCTGTTTTAATCAGAAAGCATGACTTTCCGAGCTCTAAAATTTCTGAAATTTGGTAGGCTGGTAGTTCTTTTGAAGAGAAACAACTTTTATTTTGTGCATACTTTTAAAATCAAAATAAATAAAATGATATTAAATTTTGAAAACAGATTAGCTTTTAGAGAAAATAAATTATTTGAGCTTATAAACCTCAAATTAAAATTTTCCAAAAACTTCAAAAATTCACGTGGTTGCAAAGACTTTCCAGAGAGATTTTTGTTTCACAATATTTTATTAAAATTTTTGATCTCAAAATTTTGAATTTTAAATTTAAATTTGGGACTAATTTAGAACTGAGTTTGAATTTTTTCGAGTTCGGATCTTTCGAAAATTTTCGAATTTGGAAACACTGTTACACTCCACGCGTCGCCGTCGTACGAAGTGTTACACTCCACGCGTCGCCGTCGTATGGTGCATGCATGCACTCCTTCGTCAGCTTCAGATGGATCTCGGATCTCAGCTCTCTGCCACGGCTTTTCCATCTCTCTCTCTCTCTCTCTCTCTGTCATGGCCTGCTGCTCTACCTCTCCTCTGCCCATCTCTCTCCATGGGCTGTTGCAGCTCCAAGGATGTAGCCACCGGCGGCAGGCACAACTCTGCGGCTGCCGCCCCTCCCAATATTCATGTCGACGCCGACGATGATACAACCTACGGCGCCCCCTCCCTTCCTTCCGGCGACCACGGCGGTGTCTCTGCCTCTGCTGTAGTTGACACTGATAACAAGGTGAAGGTGACTGATGAGGCGTGGCGGCAATGTCCGACATTAAGACGAGAGTAATATCATAATGTGTTCGTTACGTTTGTGATTGTTTTTCCAGGGAAATCAGCATCTAGGCGGCAGAAGAGCGGCGAGCCTGTTGCACCGTGGCAAGAGCAAGAGGAGAGAGATAAGGCTGAGGGAGACGATGATGGCAAGGTGGCCGTCTCCGGATCGTCTCGAACGAGCAAGGAGAGACAGCATGAGAAGACACACATGGGGCCCGGCCGGGGAAGAAGATAAATTAGCCACTTGATTTTTCGCATTACAATTCGATTTTTTTTCCTTGTCTATTGCAATGCAATGTAATGTAATAATGACAAGAACACTTCTATTTCATCCAGTGAAAACCATACACGATGCTGTTCATTTGGTAACCAAAAATGAAATGCCTACACAGACGACGGCCTGAATGTTAGACTTAATCTTGCTGTTTGTGAGTGTTTAGTCGTGTCATGTGTTTTAGTCAAGTTTGTGTTAGTGTCCAAATGCGTGGGCGTGTGTGTTTAGAGCAGGTGAGTCCGTAAGATTAGTTTGAACTCGTTAGCGACCGGCGATGTGGCGGTGTCCACGATGAGTGGGTCAGATAAATCTTCGGAAAAGATGTGCCTGTTAGTGGAGCTCTACGTCCAGGTCGTTGAGGGGTGTCCACGATGAGTGGGTCAGATAAATCTTCCGGCCACTGCCTCCAACCCCATCACTCGTCCTGCTAACATCCTCACAGCCATCAACGTGCCGTCCATCAAATCGCACGTTCCCATCACCCTCACCTTCAAACCCAACAACTACAAGACGTGGAGAACCTATTTCCGCGCCGCCTGCGGTAAATTTGCGCTCCACCACATCGACGATGCATCATCCCGCCCCAATGATCCCATCTGGGCTCAGGCCGAAGATTGCGTCTGCACATGGCTCTACACCACCATCGTTCCCGACGTCGTCAACTCTGCCATTGCCGACGGACAGACAGCCCATGATCTGTGGTCGCGCGTCTGCTCCCTCTTCACCGCCAATCGCCATGCCCGCGCCATCACTCTCCACAACCAGTTCTACTCCATGGTTCAAGGATCTCTCGACGTCACTGAGTACTTGAATCGGATGAAGAACTGCGCCGACTCCCTCCGCGACATCGGCCACGGCATCGAGGACGACGACCTCGTCCTCAATGCGCTTCGAGGCCTGAACCCGAGGCTTCGGCACGCCTCCCTGTTTCTCTCCTTCCAGGATCCGCTTCCCTCCTTCGCCAAGACCAGGGAAACTCTCATCCTCCACGAATCCACCAACGGCTCCGCCACAGCCCTCGTCACTGCGACGGCCTATCCTACCAACGAACCACGGCCACGGCCGCGGCGGCAGAGGCCGCGGCCGCGCTCTCTGTTTTCACTTTGAGCCGTGCTGCATGGTCAGCTCAGAAGACGTGCACGACGCGAGTGGCTTGCATGAAGGAGTGATTAGTGGAGTAGATCGTGTGCTAATGGCCGGAGTAGTGCGGCCGAACGTGCGTTGCTGTGTGCGCGGCCACGGCAGGGCGCGTGTGTGTAGCTATTTAAAGCCTCTGTGATCAACATGTTCAAGTGCTAAGTGCGAAGTGAAAAAAGTGATTAGTGAAATTAAGTGCCAGTGCTTGTGTCGTGTCGGAGTGCAGCATGTAAAACTTTTTCGTGTTCTTGTGCCATTTTTGTGCGCGCGCTTGTGTTCTAAAGTGAGTGATCGAGAGAGCTGGGCCAACACTGAAGAGTTCGAAGGACTCGAGTTTCGTCGGCGTCATCGTGACCGGATTGGCATGAACCACCGCCTTGTACCTCTGCGGGTCACCCGGGCGGATGAAAACAGCTGACGATGAGCTCGTAGTTGCCGGTGGTGCTCTCCGTGTACTGGAACCTGGCGCTTTCCACCTTATCGAACGCGAGCACGTCGTGCGACCGCTCCACCGCCCACTTGCCCAGGCGATTCTCGACCGAGTCTGTCACCTCCACCGGTTCCCATGGACTCGGGTACGGGCCCGGGTAGGGGTAGTGCAAAGCGGCGCCATTGACGGAGACGCCGCAGAAGATGGTGGCCATGGCGGCGGCGAGGAGGCTGCTGCCGGGACTCATGGCTAGCTGCCGGCTGGATCGTTGGTTTGTGGTGGCTTGACGAGTGTCAGTGGTGGTGGATCGTTGGGTCGCTGTGGCGGTGGAGAGGAATATATAGGGAGTGGAGTGGCATGGCGTGCTTGCAGAAATGAATTGGATCCGTGTCCAGTTGCCTCTAATTTAGTACTCTAGCTCTAGCTATTAATTGATGATTGTTTAGCAGGATTTGTGTATCCGGACTATCCAGCTTTTTCTTTGGCACAAGTGCATGGGAGGAAATAATTATAATTCATAAATAAATAGAATCGTTGTCCTAATAGATGGCAGCCGCAGCATATTGTGTTCTGCTTAGAGCAACCACAACGTAGGAAAAAAGTAGTCCTTATACATTAAATGCTTTTCTATTGGCTAGCTATATACATTATGTAGCTAGTCCATATAGCATTAACTCCTAAAGTCACGCATATGGCTATTACCCACCCATATAGAATAAATAAGAGTAAATTTTATAAAACTACACATACTTTGATAAAACTATCACAAAACTACAGATTTTAGAAGTTGTATCGCAAAACTACAGATTTAGTGTTTCAATGTTTTACAAAACTACATATACTTTGACAAAATTATCACAAAACTACAACTTTAAAAAGATGTATTGCAAATCTACAGATTTAATATTTTAATGTATCACAAAACTACATATTTAAGAAATTTTATAACAAAATTACAAATTTAATGCTGAATGCATCACAAAATTATTGGTCTACAAAGGTAATTTATTATAAAACTAAAGATTTAAGTAGTGTAAAATCCATCGTTTCGTGATAGTCACTGATAAAATATAGTGTTGTGATATAGTTTCTTAAACTTGTAGTTTTATGATATATTGAAACCTTAAATCTGTACTTGTGTGATACAACTTTTAAAAGCTGTAGTTTTGTGTTACTTTTGTCTATGTGTAGTTTTGTGAAATTTACTCAATAAATAATTATTTCTGTTACATCTCTGCTCTCTTGCCGAAGCTAATATATTTTAGTGGGGACCAGCATATTTGATACACACTCCAGCTCATAGCATTGTGAGATTTTTCATAACTACTGTCACCTGATAGTGGGACCCACTTATAATGACTAGTTGGTCTTTATACATTGATGTTGCCCTAACAGAAGAGGTGGAAACTAGATTGACCTGCTGCAGTGTATAGAAGGTGGATACACTGCCATTAGTTCACTCTTAATAGGTTCACATATCCTCCATGGTACATTTATTGTTGGATAAAGTACAATTTACTCACTTTAAATATAGCCAAAATACAGATAGCTCACTATACTATTTTTCTATTATATCCCTAGAAAAAAGCTTTTTTTTGCTCAATTTACCCTCTAACACTGATTTGCTTTTTTTTTAATTCTCTGTAGATAAGTGTAATATTAATATAAAACTTTACCAGATGATGGATCACAGCTCTGCTACCACTCGTCCAAGTCCTCCCATTAGTTCGATCCATCTCTCTCGGCCTGCTGCGTTACCCAACGTTTCAAGTTGTCACGTTCTTATCTTCCCCTTGTCTTTCAAAGTTCAACGTGCAAAGAATCATCAGTTCAAGGTCTAGTGAGATCGATGTTATTGATTCCTACTGATGATGCCAGTGTCGGGCAACCACTGATCGGTAACAAGAAGAATGTGGTCACCGTCCTTGACGAGCCTCGCGTTGTCGACCTCGGCGCCGTCCGTGGTCACGGCCCGGGAGGGCGCGAACTTGAACGCGCTCCCGCCGAGCTCAACGAGCTGCCTCACCGTCTCCGGCATGAACACCAGCTTCCTCGCGCGGCTGCCCCTCTCGGGGCAGGAGATGGTCACGCGGACACGCGTCCTCTCCCTCTCGTCGTGCGGGTTCGCGTGGGACGAGGAGAGCACGCCGAAGAGGGAGTTCCGGAAGGTGGTCATCCGCCGGGGACTGTTCTGCATCGACGACGCCGGCGATGAGTCCACGCTGTCGCGGTACGGGAACCTGCTGGCCGCCGGCGCGCTCGTGAACCGGGTCACCGGCGCTGCCACCCTGCGAGGAGGATGCTCCGTCGACGGCGAGCGTTGCTGCTGCTTCGGACCCTGCGCTTGTTGTTCTCGCTGCGAACTGACGAACAGGGCCTGCATGTCGCGGTGACCGAGCTGGTCCGCGATGGCCCTCGCCGTGCAGCCGCCACCATCCTCCCTGTCCGCGTCGGCGCCGTGCTCGAGCAGAACCTTGGCCACCTGGACGTTGCCGTCGACGGCGGCGCGGTGGAGCGCGGTGGCGCCGTCGTCCCAGCACGCCGCCGTCACGTCCACACCGTGGCGGGCGACGTCCTCGAGCAGCGCTGCGTCGCCCTCCTCGACGGCGACCCGGGTGTACTGCGCCACATCGCTGGAGGACAAGTCCGCGCCGGCGTCCGCCAGCAGCTGCACGGCTTTGTCGTGCCTCCCGCGTAACGCCTCCCACAACGGGACCCTCCCTTTGTTGTCTGAGAACATCCAACAAGATTTTTTTTGTTTTCAGAGTACAGAATACATTATCTCAGCCTCTCTGCATATATAGTATTTGACAATAAAGTTTCTTGGAAATCCATGACCTCTCGCATTAGGATCAGCGCCATGATCCAGCAGAAGCCTGATGCATTGAGCACTCCCACTGGAAGCTGCTAAATGCTGATAAATCATGAGCAATATGAATCATAATTAATTTAATTTCTCTCCTTTAATCAGTGAATCCTTTTTAAAAAAAGTTAACTTCTTTTCGATAACAGTAAGAACAAATCAATTGATGCAGACGTTATGAGTTTATACCAGTGCTGTAAGACCATGTTTATCATACTCATTTGGATCATGGCCACGCTTAAGTAGTTGGTGCATCAGATAATCATCTCCTTTGGACGCGGCGAAGTAGAGCGTGACAGGGAGCTCCAGCTGACCCCGGGTCAACATGTGCTCGACCTCTTCGGCGACGCCGGCAATGGCGAGACTGTCCTTCTTCTCCTTTAGGTACTGCAATTGCAATGCAATGAAACAGGGAAAAGCTTGTCAGAATATATATCAAAAAAGCAGTATGATTATAGATTGCAATCGCCTAGCACAGCCAGGAATGTGGAAACGAAGTTCAAAATAACTGTTCCTCTGTCGAATTCGATGTATTCATCGCGGTGAACTGACTGACCCTGATGAGGTTGTTGATGATTATGGTGCCATCCCCAACATTGGACTGAACAATCCTGAGGAAGTCGGTCCGGTCCATGCGCAGGATCTGGCACAGGGACCTCGTCCTCGCCGTGAAGAGCTGGGGCCTGTAGCACAGAACCCCCATTTCGCCGACGACATCACCGGCCTCGGCTGTCCCAGCCACCTAAGATCACAGGACAGGAAAGGATTGTTGGCCACGCTGTGCAACCATTTTTTAGATGAATGGATGTCTTATCGGACTGTGAAACAGATGGAACACACAGCACTTACTTGCTCTGCACCAGCCTGAAGCTCTAGCAACTCCTGCAAATGCATCCCATTCCTATGTCAGTCCGTATCAACTCCTCTGTCAGTTTGGTGCGCTTACACCCGGACAGATCGTTCATCAGATATCCTCTATCTAACTACTGAAGGATCATGTCATGGAAAAGAGTGAGCTTTTTTACCACACTACCAGTGACTACAATGTAGAAATCTGTCGGCGCCTCATTCTGCAGGATGAAGTCCTCCCTCGGCGCAAAGTATTCCGCGTGCATCTCTGAAACCTTCAGAACAGTATCACACAGAAAATCAATTTGTAAAACTGCTCTCTTTGATAAATTGGGGGAAATTAAGCAACTAATGGAAGTGAAATTGACATTATGGTTTCATTACTAGTTGGAATATGAGGTCATTGGAGACGCCCTGGAAGAGGTAGACGTTCTGGACTAGGCTGAAGAAGAGGTGGTGCGAGATGCTGGACCGGATCGCCTTGGGCAGCGCGCCCATCGTCTCCAGCTGCTGCAGCCCTTCAGAGTCCGTCCTGAACTTGAGGCTCAGGTGCGAGATCATCTGCTCCTGCAGCCGTTCCGGCAGCTGGTGCCGCAGCCCGAAGCTCGTCGCCGCTTGGATCGTATCCCTCTTCGGTGGTATAGTTAGGTTTGATCGGCATGAAATAACAACATGTCAGATACCAGATCAGTGAAATGTCAACATCATCGTCGAGATGAACGTGATCGCCGGCGTCACCGACGTATTTCCTGGTGCGGCTGGTGCCGTGGACGACGAGGTTGGTCATGTTGCCGATGAGGTAGGCGGTGAGGCCGAGGTTGAAGAGCATGTAGACGGTGGTGAACACCATCTCCCGCGTGTTCACGGCGTGCATGTCGCCGTAGCCCACGGTGCTCAGCGTCGTGATGGACCAGTACATGGACGCGACGTACCGGTTCCACAGGCTCTCGTGGTGGAAGTCCGGCATTGAGGTG
This sequence comes from Zoysia pacifica, assembly GCA_001602315.1. Lineage (NCBI taxonomy): Eukaryota > Viridiplantae > Streptophyta > Magnoliopsida > Poales > Poaceae > Zoysia > Zoysia pacifica. The sequence goes on from BCLH01003341.1 coordinate 24,068, forward strand.
CTCAGCCACGTGTTCGCCGGCACCGGGTACCGGTCGGCCAGCAGGTAGTAGAAGCACCCCGCGCAGTGCACCGCGAACAGCGTCACCTGCGCATGGACGGAACGTCGATCACTGGCCGGCAGTGGCGCCGTCCACCACAAAATGAGCAATCTACCGGAATTGAAAGAGACAATGTCACTTACGCAGATGAGCCTTGCGCATCGAACCCAAAAGTAGCTGAACTTCCTGTCCTTCTCCAGACTACAGAATCAAGCATATGAGAGACAATGCTGCAATGTCAATGGCAGAACATGATGCGGACGGGCATCACCGGCAGCCACGTACCGGGCAAAGAGCGAGCCGACGCGGTGAAGCCGCCAGAGGCGGAGCATGCCGAAGAAGTTGTAAGACCTGGCCTGCGGCGGCAGGATCCGGCAGGAGAGCTGCGTGGGGACGGTGGAGACGACGTCGAGGGCGAGCCACGTGGTGGCGTACCGCCACGCGATCTTCTTAGGGTCGTCCTGCAGCAGGTACGTCCCCTTGTCCGTGTACGCGACGAAGAACGTGAGCACGATGTCGACGGCGAACGCGGCGTTCACGGTGTTGTCGGCGACGGCGAGCGCGCCGGCGGGGTTCTGGACGAAGCCGAACTCGAAGGGGGACACCCACGCGGAGTACAGCACCAGCGCGACCAGGAAGGTCTGCCAGAGACGGTAGCGCGGGTCGTACGGCGACACGATGAACTGCCGGAGACGGGGACGGCGCCCGCTGCGAGCGCCCAGCGACGGGAGGAGCGCGCCGTACCGGACGCTCCAACCGTCTACACCCTCGCCGCCTCGGCCGCCGCCCCATGGTCCGCACCCCTTCGGCATTGCGCGGTGGGGCGATCAGCCTTGTCACCGGCTTAAACCAGCAGTGCGTGCGCGTCGGTGTTTCTTGGCGGCAAGATCGACCGCGGCAAGCGCTGATCCGCCTCCTCGAGCGGTTCGCTAAAATTAGGCAACCGCACGCGACGGAAGTGACAGCAGTGGGCTGATGATCACGCAACTGATCATTGGGCCGTGGCTGTGGGCTCCATTAGATATAGCAATGGGCTTGATTGCACTTAGCCCGGCTTGTCAAATCCCGCCGGAAATTTCCATTGTAATAGAACGGTGAAGATTGGATTATTTCACGTTATACAAGAAATTTAAACGTTGTGTATCAGAGTTTTTTATAAAAAAGAAACAGACAGGAGATTACCTACATATTTCGTGTACACAATAGTATAAAAATAAATAAAAAAAAATGCATATATGCTTCAAACATAGTTTATGAGTATAGTTTATCAAAAATACACTACCACAAAAGTTTACCGCTCATTGACGTCAATAAAAAAAAGCAGGTATGCTTCAAAATTAGTAGTACCACTCTGTGCCCCCACGTCAATGAAGCACAGAGTTTCTTCAAAAAAAAAAAAATGAAGCAGAGAGTGGCACTACTAATACAAACATGAACGATGTATACCATGATTTTTTTGTTTTTTAAAAATAATTGTTGCCGCTGCATTTTATATATGGACCATTCGCCACATTACTCGAAGTTTGTGGCAAAATTTCTTTTCCACATATTGAAAATAGTTCTACTTCACGGTAACCCAAACATGTAAATTCTTTATTGATATAGCAGCGAAAAATTCTAATCATACTATTGAAAAATTATGGGGCTGTTTGAATCTCTTTATTTTAGAGAATTAAAATTTATAGCCTATTTAGCTTGGAATTTGAAATTTCACAACTTTTCTATGTTTACCAGTAAGCCTATCTCAAATTTATAAAGTGGGAGATAAAAATAAATTGTATAGATCATTATGTTATAATTCTATTCTTTAACTTATAACACACTTTTCAACTCACTTCTCTACAATAAAAATAAAACATATAAATATGTCCTTTGTATGCATAACAATAAATATACAAATATATTCTATATATAATTATATTACTTAATTAATCTATGCCTAAATTGTAATTATTAAAATAAATTAAATTTTAAAGATCCAAACAGGCCTAAGAGAAATTTACTTTGGGGCTAAAAATCGTCAAGGAACCACTTCCCTATTGGACGCGGGTACTAGACCGACACCTCCCCGTCGACGCATTGTTTGGACAGGAATCTGCCCCCTGTATTTCCAGCCCTGAACTAACACACTTCAGCACATTTCTCAACAACGAGAAGACAAGCCAAAAACGATCAATGAAGCATAGAGTGATACTACTAATACTAACATGAACGATGTATATCATTATTATAATTTTGTTTCTTAAAAATAATGGTTGCAGATGCATTTTATGGACCATTTGACATAGTACTTGTAGTTTCTGGCCAAAAATAGTTCTATTTCATGGTAACCAGAGCATATCAATTCTTATTGCCATAGCAGGACAACATTAATAGTTTACTGATGTGCAAGAACAATTAAGAGAAATTTACATGGTTGCCACACTTTGGGGCCTAAGCGTAAGAGGAACATCTCCGTTGATGCATTGTTTGGACATGAATCTGCCCCCTGTATTTCTAATCCTGAACTAGCACATTTCAGCATTGTTCTTAACAACGAGAAGACAAGCCAAAAACGATCTGCTAAGATTAGAGATAGACAGAGCGCATAATCTTGACCCACGTTTTCCTGACACCACAGACAGAACGCAGAGTGCGTACTTCCATCCTCTCAATCTTGATTTTCTTTTCAATGAACTCTTGATCAATTTAAAACTACGTTCAATCAAAGCATCAACCATGGCATATTCCTGGCATAGTGGAATACAACCACTCCTCAACTTGGCCGAAATTTTCTTGTAAGCCCCACGAACACTCTAACCTTTAAATTATTGATGATGATACACACCATCCACTGCAATGGATCACACAGATTACATCACCAGATTGTCCTCTGTCTACAATCTACTTAGTGCTTTGCGATTGTAACATCTCGGTCTAACTAAATTCTTCCAGTCAATTTCATTGGAGGCTGAGTCTATTTATCATTGATGCATGTTTCCTTCAGTGCGATTGTTGAAGGAGGGGAAAAATGAAAGTGAGGGGGGAGGTTATGTGCGGGGATGCCCTATTGAGGTGATGACAAATGGACCTCCCTAGAAAAAATAGTCAGTCAATATCATCGTTCATTTGTGGATCCGACAGCTCTCAGATTGCCCTTCACGTGAGAGGTGGCCAAAAATCCGCTTAACGGAGCTGTCAATTGTCATCAGTCATATGAAGGGACTGTCATTTGGCTTCCAGATTGGAGCAAGGAGGAGTACCTGCCAAGACCCAAGATCGATCGATTAAAAACGATGTCATCCTCCTCAGTTTCATCTTTTCAGAGGAAAAAGGTTGTTGCTGGGATGCCAGTGTATCGACATACAGAAGTGCAGACGGCAGTTGCAATGTATCCATGTGCCGGCCAAATATATCATAGCTCAAGAACCGTAGCTACGTAAGTATTGAATGGGTCAGAACCACCCCAGTGTAGTTTGACTTCGCTTTGGAGTATGACAAGCGTCGATACATATGTCTGCTGATTTGATCGAGAATAAAAGAACCGGATGGTTTCGATGTATAGCTGGTGGTGTCTCCTCGATCGCAAGCGCACGCGCGCATGGTTCCTTGGATGCATGGCCTTGCTCCATCCACGTAGCATGGTGAGGGGTGACACATTGTGGAAACCGTTCCTGTCCATGGGTCAACCGTCTCCTCCAATGCACTGCTAGTAATCAAATTATCATTTTCTCCATCCCTCAGGAAAAGAAAAACAATCGTATGCACTTACTGAAAAAAAAGAGAACGCATAATCTAATAAACCAGTCAGTTTTGGTTTTATTTTGCTTATATGTTTGTGTCCTGTATATATCTTAGTTTGTTATTAGGCTCATTCGTTTTTAATGAATGGCAGCGCTTCTACTTTTTTTTAAAAAAAAAAAACTTTAGCAAACTCTAAATTAATCTTCTTTTTCCACGGAAAAAAGAAGTTACTAATATGCGCTTGAAAACTCGGCCATGTCTGATCTGTATCGCTATCTGAGACGAAGACGATTTTGTTATGCGACATGCCAATAATGGAGGGCTACGCATTCCAACCTACTCCTACGCAGCACTGAGACACATCGAGACCTCTCGCTCACGAGACGGATCGTATCGCAGCGAGGGGCCGGCTTGCCTGCAGGGCTCGTCAACTCGTGGGTTTCGCGGCGGCGCTTTTGCCGGGGGATCGAGGGGCTGAGGGAGGTCGGCGTTGGTCCGTCGATCCGCACGGAGAGAACCAGGACCAGCCACGGCCGCTTTTCCTTGGCCACCATGGACGAGACGACGAGGCGATCGGTTTCTTTACTGTACACTGTTGGGCATAGATGCAAATAAAGATCGAGGGAAGGGTCTGATGTCCAATTCGGTTTCATTAGTTGATCGTTTTTATTTTAAAAATTCAAATAAAATTAATTTTTTTAGAATTTAAAAAACATATAAAAATGAGGGTAAATTAGTGAAATCAAGGGATTTCGAAATTTGAAATTTAAAAACCTATGAAATTGGTATATAAATTGGTGAAATCCTTCGATAAACCAAGTCTTATGATCAAATTTTCTTCAGATTTGAATTTTGTTATTTATAGCATTTTTCACCGATTGTCATGGTTTTATTTTCGAAAATCGGTGATCGCAGCTTTGTCGGTAAGTGAAACCCACAGGTAAATAACGCGGGTTCCGCTGCCGCGCGACGGTGTCGCTGCCGCGCGACGGTGAGGCCGAGGCCCACCTGCCGGTGACCCAATGGCAGCGGGGCAGCGGATCGTTAAATAAGGCCCTTGGATTCTGCCATTCCTCGGGGAGCGGCATAATCTCCTGGTAGTAGCCCGTAACTCCTCTCTAGGCCCTTCCCTTGCCTGCACGCAGCATCGTCATCGCCATCACTGCGGCCTCGGAGCAGAGTGTGTGCGAGAGAGACAGACACTCTTGAGCTTATTTGACGCACCGCCAGTCCACCATAAGCTTGTTCTCTTCATTCGCTTAAGCAATCCAGCGTTTCCTCCTACCATAAGAAATTAGTGCTAATAATCCAGTCAGGCTTAAGTGAGTACTTGTTAGTAAGCTTCTAATAACTTCTTTGTTGGTATCATAAATCTTTCTTGGGTGGTTCCAGTTCTTGCCCACTTTACTAGTATTTGTCAAGCACCACCCCTCAATCACCATTGCCAGCCACTACACGGATACTCGGTCATACTAGGAGTGTGCCAGATTAGCGATGCTGAAGAAGAAGGCGTCAGGAGGACCTCCAGCTGCAGAGCCAGCTACCCAGACAGGGTGCGGTGATCGTGATCTCCAACCACCGCCCTCACCTCCTGCATCCAAAGTCGCCCGGCGCAGCAATGGCGGTAGCAGCCGGGCCTCCCTGCTGCTGTCCACAAGGTCACTTCCAAGCCTCTTCTCCACCGATCGCCCCGTAAGGCCCGTCTCCACGGCTGAACCGTCCAAGACACCACCGCCTTGCATCTGCCCAAGAAACGGCGGGACCGGCAGGTCCGGCTCCTCCTACCACGGCGCCGGCACACAGGCCGCCGGCCTTGCAGAGGTGCTCGTCGCCGGGGAGGCCGACGGCGGGCGCGTCGAGACCGGGAGGGTGCTGTTCGGGATGCGGCTCAGGGTGCAGCTGCTGCCGCGGCCGACGCCGACGGACCTCCCGGGCGGGTCGCCTATCGAGTTTGGAGTAAAGAACCGGGACGCCCAGCTCGCGCTGCTCTCGCCGGTGCAGCGCTCGCCGCTGTCGTCGGCGGCGAGGGCGGCGCGGAGGAGCGAGGAGGAGGAGGAGGAGCTGGCTGAGGACTACACCTGCGTCATTGCTCGGGGGCCCAACCCCAAGATGACCCATATATTCGAGGACCGCGTCGTGGAGAGCCGTGCCGGCGCCGGTGATGGCGACGCTTGCTGCCTCCTGAGCTCTTGCAGTGGGTGCGAACTGCGAAGAGGAGGCTCTCTTGCTGCAGAGGTAAACAGAAGAATCCCTCTGCTCTGACCATCTGCAATCTGCTTATCAAATTTCATACTACTTGGTTCTGAGATTAATTTTTAGATGAAAAGGGTTCTGAGATTGATTAATGTAGAATTGCTAGAAAATTTTAGTACTATCTGCCATGAATCGCGCTTGCTGGTTTGGCTTGGGGCAAATTAGATTCATACTATTACAATTTTGCAAACTTTAAAATATGCCATCTATATGTAAATGAGGCATGTATCAAATTAATCCTTTGGCCTTGGCGGCTTGTGATCAATGAGATCATAAGTTGGGTGAACTGTGTTGATTTTTTTCACATGAACAGATAGCATTGTTAGTGTCAATTTTGACTAGTGGTTTAGGTGTCTGAAACCAGCTCCATGGTAGTAGTAAGTTACTACTAGTAACTATATTTCAGAGATAGTGGAAATGCTTTTGATGTACTCCAGGAAACAAGATAAGATCATGGTCCTATTTTATTGTCAACCTACTTAGTCTAAAGCGACGCCTTTGGCAGCGACTACATTTGTCCACTGTCTATCGCCAGCCGCTCCAACAAGATTTCACTTTCATCTTCCAGAAAGCAACAGGATTCCTGCAAATAGTTTAAAAGCTTCAGCTTGGAGCAAGTGGCTTGAAAATTTTGAACGGCAAGTAGCCTGTGAGCCTGTGTGACATCTATTGATCAACCCATCCCAGTCACAGGTTGCAAAAAAATGACTGAATATTGACCTTTTTTTTTTTGTGTGGTCCATGGCATAACATTGGTGCTACGCAGATATCAGATCTGGGGTCCCCGATCTCTGTCAATCATTTGTTGGCCCGTCCTGAATTTGTCTCTGAACAGTGACTCTTTCGTCTCCTT
>BCLH01003342.1:0-26072 GCA_001602315.1 Zoysia pacifica
CCGGCCACGATCTCCGCCGCGAGCCACACCTCTCCCTCCCCATCGTTCTTGACTCCGGCCTCTCCTCGCGCGGAGGCGGCGTGGTGCGCAACGGCGGGCCTGGGGGCGGCCGGGGGCGTGGAGCGGTGGGGCGCGGTGGCGACGCCTGGGGGCGGCGAGGATGGGGGAGTGTTCGGGGCGTGGATGGGCGGAGCGCGACGGTGGCTCCTGGGGGGCGTCCGGGACGGCGTTGGGGTGGCCGGGGCGAGGCGGGGGCGGGGTGGGGGTGGCCCGGGCGAGGTTGAGGGGTAGGTGTCGACGGCGGAGTTCATCGACCTTGCGCGCAAGTTCGTCAAGTTCGACGAGTACAGCCTGGCGTTCGAGTCGCGTCTGCTGGCCAAGTCCGGCATCGGCGACGAGTCCTACATGCCGCGCTGCGTGTTCGAGCACAACGTCAACTGCGCCACCATGATGGAGGGCCATGCGGAGGCCTCCACCGCCATGTTCGCGGTGCTGGACGAGCTCTTCGACAAGTGCCGCGTCCGCCCCATGGACGTCGGCATGCTCTTCGTCAACTGTAGCCTCTTCAACCTGGCCCCGTCCCTCTCCGCCATGATCGTTAACCACTTCAAGATGCACGGGAACATCCTCAGCGACATCCTCCTCGGGATGGGGTGCAGCGCGGAAGTCATCGCCGTCGACCTGGCGCACGACATGCTGCAGGCCAGCAGCGCTGGGCTCGCCGTCGTGGTCAGCACCGAGGCCGTGTCGTTCACATGGTACCCGGGGAAGCGTCGGTCCATGCTTCTTCTGAACGATTCTTCCGCACTGGCTGCGCCGCCGCGACTTCCACCGAGCAAATTACCAACTGGAGCACGTGGTGCGCACGCACAAGGGCGCCGACGAGGATGAGCAGGTCCGTGCATCAGGATTCAGGTGGGAGGCCACGCGCTCAAGACCAACATCACCACTTTGGGTCCCCTCGTGCTGCCCTTCTCCAAGCAGCTGTGCTTTTCTTCGCGAGCGTGCTGTTCCGCCACCTGTTCCCGTCCAAGGCATCCACTCCGCCGCCGGCGACCACCCCGGGGGGCGCGTCCGCGGCCGTGCCGTACATCCTGACTTCAAGCGCGCGTTAGAGCACTTCTGCATGCGCGCGGCGAGCCGCGACGTGCTGGAGCACCTGCAGAGCAACCTGGGCCTCCGCGACTGCGACCTGGAGGCGTCCCGCGCCATGCTGCACCGCTTCGGCAACACCTCCAGCAGCAGCATCTGGTACGAGCTGACCTACCTGGAGGCCAAGGGACGGCGATGCGTCCGGCAGCTCGCCATCGGTTCCGGGTTCAAGTGCAAGTTGTGCAACAACACCGTGTGGTCATAATCGAGTTCCATCTTGTTGGCTGCAGATGTAGCCTATGGTGTACTTGAGAAATAGAGAGCCTACGCAACTCTTGCACAGATGGGCTCACTTGCAAGGTCTGCTCCTACTGCACTTCACTTGCTTGTGCCGTTGTTATTGGGACTTGCTTGAAGTTCAATTTATATTTGTTTGTTCGAGTTCCATGTTAGAGACTACTTTGAACTTTAGAGAGCAGAGTACAACAGATACAAAAACAACTGTGAAAAATTTGAAATAAGGAACTCAAAAAGCTCACCCTGGACCGTAAGTTGTCTTGCACTCGTAGCGAAGCACGGGCATTGGACTAGTAATTATAAAGTTGTGTTTTAATATATTATCTAGCTGATATTTGCTAAGTGAACATGCTTGCTTGTTCAATCTTTTAAGCTATGCCTAGTTCATCAGTTTGTTGGATGTAATTGCTTTGATTTGCCCTTTTGCTGGATGGAAAACTAATCCCGGAAAGAATCAACAGTTATATTCTGGTGGTCGTACGTTGTGTTGGGCTTGATATAGGCTCAGCCCAATTCATTGTGTTGCGCTTAATGTAGGCTCGGCCCAATTAATTGTATTGGGCTTGATATAGGCCCAGAGCAGTTCGTCCAAACGAACCGCCGTTGAGTCCCGTAACGCGCGGCGCAAGGCACCACACCATCTCCGTGGCCGCCACGCTTGCGTTCGAGATTAAAAGGGGTCCTCCGTCCTCCTAACTGCCACTCCTCGCCGACGCGGTCATTTCGTACATCGCCGGAACGTGCAAGTCAATCCTCTCGGGCTCAAGTCTCTGTCTCGCCGCCGGCCACCAGTTATCTTTGGTCTCGTCCCCCGCTCATCATCCGCCGCTCCTTCGGCCATGGGTCGCCGCTACAAGACCTCGGAGCTCCTGGAGGCGAGGACGACGTCCTTCAACCCCAAGGACGCGCGCGACGCGTTCGAGCTCCTCGACATGTGCGTCAAAGCGCTGCAGGACAGGCGCGCCGCCACGCGCGAGAGGGCCCTGACGGCGCTCGCCGGCGCGCTGGAGGGGCTGCCGCCGCTCGTCGCGCTCGACAGCAGGTGCTATAACATCTTCGCGCTCTGCGGCGTGCGCATCAAGGACGGATCGCTCAAGGAGGCCCGGCTGGCGTACCGGACCGTCGGCCTCCTCGCTGTCACCCTCCGCGCTGGGGCGCCGTGGGTCCTGGCGCAGTCGTTCCCGCTGCTGTCGAGGACGCTCCGGGACCAGGGCGATGCCCTGACGCTTGTCGCCGCGATCGACTGCCTCGCCGCCGTCACGTTCGCCGGCGCGCGGGGCAAGGAGGACGTGGAGCTGTCGGTCAAGGCGGTCTGGGACCTGATCGCCCCCACCTCGGTCTCGAGGACTTCCAAAATCAACGGCGGCGCGAGCACGACGAAGACGAGCCCCCAGGTACTAGTGGCTGCCCTGTCCACGTGGTCCTTCTTCATCAGTACCATCGTCTCCGTCACGGACGCGCACCGGAAGGCGGACAGCGCGGTCTGGAACGCGACGGTGGCGTCCCTCGCCGGTCACCTGGAGAACGACGACCGCGCCGTTCGTATGGCCGCCGGCGAGGCTCTCGCCCTGTGCGTCGAGCTCAACCTGACCCAGCACACCCCGCGGAAAGACGTGGCCGCGCTGGCGGCCAAGGTGTCGGAGCTCGCCTACGAGACCGCCGGCCGGGGCGTGGACAATGCAATGCTTCCCGAGCAGAGGGACCTGTTCCGCCAAATCGCCGCGTTCATCGACCACGGCGAGCCTCCCGAGATGTCCTTGGGGACGTCACAAGAGGGATGCGTTGCGCTCCAGGTGTCTACGTGGGTGAAGCATGTCCAGCTCACCTACCTCAGGTGGTTCCTCGGTAACGGCTTCGTGAAACACGTCCAGGGCAACGAGCTCTTCATGGATGCCTTCAGCTACGGCTCCGACGAGCGGAAGGTGCTGTCGATCGCCAAGAAGAAACAGAACAGCAAAATGGACACGGATCTGATGAAGAAGGTGAGGAATGACTGGTCCTGGCTTCATTGGCACATTTTCTGCCGTTATCCATATACAGTTCACCACAAGCCTGAAACGCTGCTGCAGATTGGTTGGCAGGCACAAAATTAGAATGAAAAATTGTATCCTCGGGGAGTATGAGTATGATTCAGCCACAAAGCTTGCGTTTATATTTTTGTGGCATGTATTTTTCATGATTTCCAATGTAATAAGCAGTATTAAGCATGACTCGTGGAGCTGAACAAATAACGTGGGAGAACACAACAAAATCAAAAAAAAAAAATCTTGTTAGAGCATCTACAAAAGCTTTCCATTAAATCCCCTTAAATTTAATTATAAAAAATTAGTATGAAAATCCTCCTTCAACATTTTTTCTAAATAACTTCCTACTTTCGAGTCGAGGGTCCCTAGAAATTTCTATGGAAACTTCCTTCAATTAACCGTGAGATCGATTTTTCATTTGGTCAAATTTAATTATATTTACAGGAGCTGTTAGAGTAGATGATTAAAATGAACCTCAGAATTTTTTTATTGACCCAAAAAATATCTTTGGGGGGGGGGGGGGTAATAGAGAACTATTGAAGATGCTTTTATATAATTTTTTTCTGCGACAGGACAGATGACGCAATATTTGACCTTTAAACCCAGATCTGTGGTCCGAGCGTTCTAGGCCCAGCCCAACGTTACAAATTACAAGACGGGCTGTGGAACGTAGCCCATGAAGCAACAGAGCATTGGTGTTTTGCTCGCACTCGAAACTTTGGCGATGTGCCACGCAAGAAAACTTAGGTCGACCGGGTCGCCATGTAAAGAACATTTCTCATGTAAAGAGGCCCCCTCCTAGTTGGATGCATATTCCTCCATTGGAATGCGTTTTTTATGCCTATTTTGAAATGCAGGAATTTTATAGAAATCCAACAAGAATCTGGAACATACACAAATAGAAATTTTATAGAGTGGATGCCTCTTCTAGAATCATGATTCTAGTGGCGAAGCCAGAAGAAAAAACTCCCTAGTGCCACTCTTTATAAGTGAGAAATTTTTAGCTAATGTTCAATCAAATCTAAGAAACAAACAAGAGGAAGAAGCTCCGATTTATTCATGTGAAATTCTTACATTTCAAAGGAGGTTTGAAAACAAAAACTCACTGATCATTTTCTTGGTGTTATTCACTTCACCCTATTTTTCAATCTTTACACATAAGATTTTCAAACCATAAACAATCACAAGAACATACTGCCTTTTTGAGATGCTACAAGAAGGAACACACATGCAAGTTTTTTTTAAAACCAACACACCACGCAAGTTACCAACTTGGCGGCAAGGACCAGCGTTAACAGTAGTATACAGCTAGAATCGGTGGAGACTAGCTCGTAGTACAGATGGTGCCACATCTTGAATCACCAGCTAGACACTGGCCACGTCTGCTTCACATGCATGCGACAGATGCCATGCAGTTCATGCAAACTTGCCCACGCAACTGACACGACCACGTTGGTTCGTACTCCTAGTACCACGCAGAGAAACGGCCCACGAAATGTACTGCCATCTCCTTTCACGATCGCGAGAGCTACAGCTTGGTGGTGGTACGGCCATGGTCCGTGGCCGCCCTCGTCATGGACGTGAACGTGACTTTCGGCTCCACCGGCAGCTCCACAACATCGGCGGTGAAGGTGTCGTACCGCCGGAACAGCTCTGCCACCATCAGCCGCGCCACGGCCACCACCATGTCCTTCCCGGGGCACTGCTTGTTGCTCTCCGCGGCCGCGGCCGTCTCCGCCCCGTTAGACCAGACCACGTGGTCCAGCAGGTGTCGCCGCTCGTCCTCACCGACGACCGCGAACCGGTCCGGCACGAACTCGCGGGCGCGCTCGAAGATGCGCTCGTCGCGGGTCGCGAGAGGCTGGTACCCGAACAGCATCTCGCCCTTCCTCACCTCGTACGCCGCGTCGTGGCTCTCCACGACCAAGTCCTCGCGAGCGCGGCCGTACTGGAACTCAACCGGAGGGTTCAGCCGCAGCACCTCCCACACCACCGACTTCACCAGCGGCATCTTGTCCACGGCGGTGACAGTGATCGCCTCGCCGGTAGCGCCCTCCGGGAACACGGTGCGGACCTCGTCGGCGAGCCTAGCGTGCAGGTTCGGGCCAGCGCGGGCGAGCCACTTGACGAGATGCGGCAGGAGGATCTTGAAGCCACCGTAGGCGTTGAATATGGCGAGGAAGACCATGTTGTGGAGGAGTTCCTCGCGCGGTATGGCGCCCGGGTTGGCCTTCTCGGCGTCGTTGAGGACGCCGGCAGCGACGTCAGCGAAGTAATCCGTCAACTTGGCGTAGTCGCCGCGCACCAGTATGGTCGGCAGGCGGATGGTATGGAGGAGCAGGTCCTCGAGAATCCACGGCTTGATAACCTTGCTTGCGAGCGGGTGGAGCTGGAACGCCAGCCACTTGAATGCCTTCTCCGCGGCTCCGTCGCCCAGGGCCTTGCGCGGCGGCGTACCGCCGAACAGCGCGGCGCAGGTGAAATCGAGCATGTGGACCGTGTTGAGCTTGTTGAACTCCACAGGGCCGGTGGCCGCAAGGGCGTCGTCCACGGCGTCAAACATGGCAGCGAAGGCGGGGCCGAACGCCGGAGCGACGTGGTGCATCCGCGCGGTGGCGATGCCGATCATGACGCGCTTGAGATTCGCGTGGCGCGGGTCGGCGGCGTCGAGGAACGCGAGCGGCTTGTGCCCGCCGAAGAGCGCGAGCGACGGCATGTACGTGCCGTCGAGCGTGTCGGCCTTGTCGACCTTGGCGTCGTCAAGCATGACGCGGAAGCTGCGCGCGTCGAGGACGGCGACGACGCGGGAGTCGCCGGCGAGGAACGGGCCCGGCGGCATGTTGACGCGCAGCACGGTGGCGCCGCCGTGGCGCGCGATGCGGTTGCGGAAGAACTCCTCCGCGCCCTGGAAGTAGTAGTAGTCGAGGCGGTCGCGCAGCGGCGAGAGGAAGGGCACGCCGTAGCTTCCCGGGATCTCGTGGATCGGGAGACCCGACGGCGAAAGCTTCGTGATCTGCTCGCTGCCGTTGGCGTCGCCGGAGTTCGCTCTGTGTGACGACATGACTGCAGCTCGCGTGGAAGGACAATCAGTGTAACACCCGATATGCGAATACTCCTGTGCAACAATGGTTCACTGCCAGCGCTTTTTAATGGGAGAACGTTCAACGTTTCGATAGAGATGCAAGTGGGTATACCCCCAAATTCACATTTAATACAAATTTTATGAGTAAATACTCATAAAATTTGAAGTAAATTTGATCATTGTAGGTGCCCACTTGCAAGCGTAGTCTTTTGCCATTTGGAAGTGAAATATTTTATCCTGTCATGCCTTTCGCATTGGCAATGGTTTCTGCACAATTCCTCGTGTTACTCGTGTACTCCTATTCAGCAAGACACCAATCCCCCACCTTAATTGGTCAAAGCTTACGGCAAAAACAACCTCATCTTCATCTATTGTCAGTTTGTCACCATCACTGCTGGTGAAACTTAGTACAGTATCAACAATATCCTTTCACATTCGTAAAAAAAATACAGTATATGATATTTTATGAAAATATGGCATGTTCTCTGCCTTAGCATTAATAAGAGAGGAAGCAAAATGTGCACATTTACTACAATTCAGCAGCCGTAGCTGACTACAAAGCAGTCTCTAGCTCGCTACTATCTCCGTTCCAAATTAAAAAATACTATCTCCATTTTAAAATATAAGCATTTTTTATTTAGTCAAAGTCAAATTTTTATCAATTTGACTATTAATAAAGTAAAATCAATAATATTTTATTATATAAAAAATTATATTTTTTATTCATTATGAAATAAATTTTCATAAAAAAATATTTTTATATTAGAAATTTTATAATTTTCAAGATATTATTAGTTAAAGTTAAAAGAGTTTGATTTTATTTAAATTTAGAAATATTTATATTTTGAAACAGATGTAGTAAACATTTTTTGTTTGGATAAAGTCAACTTTTACTTATTAATATCTAAAAATATACGTAATTTTTAATATAAAAATTATATTTTTATGAAAGCTTATTTCACAATGAATCTAAAAAATACGATTTTTATATGATAAAATATCATTAATTATTGATTATTAACAGTCGAAGTGATAAAAATTAGATTTTAACTAAACTAAAAAATACTTATATTTTGAAACGTAGGGAGTAGTGTCATAGACCAGGCAAGAAATGTCTTTATCAGTTTTTTGTACTCCTAGTGGTTAATCTGTCAGTTGTCTTCAATTACAGTTCATACAGAACATGTGTATTGTAATCGTGTAACTTGACTTTTCGAAATGGTTATTTTGGGCGTGAGAATACGTTAATAATACAACTAAAACTAAATACGTACTTCGGTCAAAGACTGACCGGCAGCTTTGAAACATACCGGAAACATGCCATTGGGCATTGTCCAAACCAAGCGGGTGTTTAACCTACTGTCCTAATAAGTGAGAACAGCTTGATCGACGATCGATCGATCGATCCACATCTAGGAATTCGATCGATCCACATCTAGGAATTCTATTTTACTGGGTCGAACAGAGGCCAAGATCACGCGTGCCGCGAGCAAGATTATTCTAACAGGTGATGATCAGAGTAGCTAGGATGTTCTGATCGCTTCAGAGATATTTATGAACCACTATATCAGTTTGTGGCCAATGCGAAGCTTATAATTTGCTCATGAACACTCACTCTTGTCCCTAGCTACTCCCATATGGCCCTATGCACAATAAAAAATGTCGTTCCAGGTGTCACGGACTGGACGGCCGATATTGTAGTGGAGTATTTCGATAATGTTTGTGAAATACAGGCATACAGCCTTGTCGATGAATTAGGCTCTTTGGAACACAGAATTTTTTTTAATGAAATTGAACTGATTCTATAAAATCCTTCGTTTCAAATAGAGCTTTAATACGAGGTTTTTCTTGTCAATGGATCAGATATACTCCATTGCAGAGTCACATGTAGCTCTGGCGCTTGCCATAACCCCATGTGTTATGGTCTGCTACGTCTTGTTGACGATTGGAAAATAAACATAAGGCAACTGAGTGTGCAAGTTAGCTGACGTTATTGCAACAATCCATCTAAAATACAGCTACTGATGACTGTGCAAGTTGTTACTTCTAGTCGGATGAGGAAAAAAAAAACAAAAAAAAAAACTAAGGATTGGCAGTAGTAAATTAGAATTGTACAAGTGTGGCACAAGGAATGCATTGTACTGGTTTCAACCGTGAATTACGCATTCAAGAATATGATACAAATGTCAACAACAGTTAGAGAAATACATTTTGTCCTTGACCCTGGCTTAGGTTATGTTTTTAATAATTGTGTTTTCTCTCCGTAGGTCGATTTTAATTAATCCTTGTTCCGGCCCTGTCGGAGATATTCATGACACAAGACAGGCTACCACAGGAGGATCGAGTAGTACATGTTAGGCGTATCGTAGCAGTATCTTCTTTCTGTTATATACCAAACGGTTCTAGCTTGCACATGAGTTTATACGATCTCTTTCAAGAGTTGGTACTAGAGTAGAAATTATCATAACGGTAGGCCGGATGTAATTCACATGATCAGGGCCTCAGAAGGTGACAGGAGATCGATTGAAATTATCATAAGGTGGCCTATCGATCTCAAGTAAAAGAACAGTTGATATTGTCCGAAAATACAAAGATTGATGTCGCGCATGGGAGATTGGCGAAGTCTGTATTGGAGACCTCTCTTCCCTGTTGAGAGGTACACTAACTGAGGGTTGCGACATTAATCAGCACAGTGTGCTGTTGTTGCATTTGCAGCAGCCAGCGACGACAGATCAAGATCAGGAACAGTCCATGTCCATGGTCCTGCGAAGTTGTCCGCTGATCAAATGGCACCCGCTTAACATGGTGCTTGCATGATTGATTATTTGACATGGCATCTGCCAGGCATGCATTTTCTTGAGATATTGCACGTGCTGCGTCAGCTTCAGATCGATCGATCTGCACGTACATATAACAAAAAATAACCGCTGGAATCTATAGGATCTTATTTAAAGTTCAAATTTCTACTCATGGTGAGCAAAGGCGTCGTTCATCCGAATCTGTTTACGATGGTTGATTTATTGTACATCGATACTTTTTTATAGGAGTATTGTCATGCGTAAACAGGCCCGCACATGAAGATTGTCTATCAATCTATCATTTCCAACGTCATTACTCATTACTTTGCGCATAAAAGGGCATGTATGAAACCACATGGACTCATTACTACCCCGGCCGACATTCTCCTTTGTTTAGCAATTAGCAACGTGATGAACATGCCGCCACCTGTTTGAGAGCCCTGTTCAAAGTTAGCTTGAAGCTTAGACCAAAGTCTGGATCTTATATGATCTGATCTGCAAAGCCTGTTGAGCAACACGAGAAGTTCTAGTTCTTTCATCGAAGATACGTTGTTGAAGCCACAACAGATAAATACATGTAATTGCGCATGCACAGATATTTCGACATTTAACGTTCAATTTGAAATAGCTCGGTTGCCGCATGCTCTCTCCGTTTTTAAATTGATGTCGTCGTTGATTTTTAACATCAACTTGAACATTTATCTTATTTAATTTTATTTTTATAAATATCATATATTTTGTTATAATTTGATTTATTATTAGAGTTATTTGAATCACAACTTAAAATTTTACACATGTGAACTAATTTTTTTAATAAAACAAATAATTAAAGTTGATGTTAAAAGTCAACAACGACATTAATTTAAGATCAGAGAAAGTATATTTCAGTGGTTTCTCACAAGAATATCGGGAAAATGAAGTTTATTTTTATATAGATTTGAAAATGAAAAAAAAACTAAGAACTAAGTCGCGTGCTTTGAACTATTTTCCAGATAATATTTGAAGACTGGACGCAACAAAATAGGAGCTGAAAAGTCCACCTGCAAGCCCCTTTCTTTAAAGGTCAATGACAACTAGATAAAGAATTTATTTTTAATCCCACAAGTCGGCAAATACTAGCCACCGAAAAAAAATATGAAACACCCACTAAATTTGGCAAACAGCTCAACTCCCTGAAAACCCGAAATCAGTTTTGGGAAAAACAGGCAAAGGAAGAGGAGGAGAGAGAAATCCCCGTCTCTCTCTCTCCCCTCGCCGTTTCGCATCGTTCATTTTTTTCTGCATTTCTATCCGTCGGGGGTCGTCACCAGCTTGGTTGGAAGCGGATTTCGAGGCGCTCGACATTGCGATGCACCTCTCGTCCTTTTCCAAGCAATCTTCACGCAGCGGCGCCGAGCATGAGTCTGCGAACGATAGCTCCATCATCGTTGCCGTCGATCGAGACAAGAACAGCCAGCAAGCTGCGAAATGGGCGGTGGATCGGCTCCTGACGAGGGGCAGCACTCTCCAGCTCGTCCATGTCAGGGCGCAGCAAAATAACAAAAATGGTGAGCACCTCACCTGTTCAATCTCTTTATGTTAGCAACTAGAAGGCATTTCAATACATCTCAACACCTCTGAATTTGGTTCAACAAATTTGGGGATCTAGGTGGACCATTCACTATAGGGCACAATAATTTCCCAAAAAAATGTCAATTTATGACTGTGAATCCTTAAATGATAGTAACATAAAAATTTTGTTTCCTTGATTATTTACCTACTATGACAATATGATGCTAACTATTCATGATGTTGTGAACTTTTTTTTATAATCTACCGGGGGATGCTCTCCACCTGAATTCATTGATTAAATGGGTCAGGCCGGAGCCCGTCCAATCAAGTTTTATACCAACCTTGCTGTGACTTTACAAAAGATGTTGTGAACTTGGCGCTCGCCATGAAAATTGCGGGTGTTTTTTTTTTTGTCTGAAAATGTAGGACATGCAAATATGCATTGGTTTTCAGGATGATGCATGTTACGTTGTTCTAAATCTTTAATCGACTATAATAGAAACACTTGTTGCAATCTGATGCTCGTTGACCTTTTGTTTTTGTATCTCACTACTGCATGAACAAAAGCATCAGTAGGAACTTTTTCATTAAAACATACTTCCTCTGATCTTTAATTGATGTCGTTGTTGATTTTTAAATTCAACTTTAATTATTTGTCTTATTCGAAAAAATTTGATAAATTTTATATATTTTAATTTATCATTAGCGTTATTTGAATCACAACTGAAAATTTTATATATTCGAGCAAATTTTTTGAATAAGACGAATGATTAAAGTTGATTGTAAAAGTTAACGGCGACATCATTTTAAGAACAGAGAGAGCAGAGGCGAATCAAATTATTCTCCTAAATAAGACTGTTCTCCATTACCCATGGTTTGATTTTATCAACACTTGTTCCATATGACCATGCTACAGCTGAAGCAGGGAAAGATGAAGGGGACGCTGAGATGGCACAATTGTTTATAACATATAGAGGTTACTGTGCTCGTAAAGGAGTAAGTGCCAAATAAATACTGTACCTTTCAAATACTGATAAACTGCATTGCCTTATGAGGCTGTTTCTAGAGTTGTTCTATCATGGTTAAAAGAGAAAATATCAAAATGAAACGGAACAACTAGAAGCAATACTTACATTAATGCAATCTGATAATCACAGATGCATCTCAAGGAGGTGATTTTAGATGGCAGCGACGTCTCCAAAGCCATCACTGAATATGCTACCATCCATGCCATCACAGACATCGTCGTCGGGGCATCAACAAGGAACACATTCATCAGGTGCGTTTACATTCTCATCATCTTCCCATGGTTGTATCTTTACATCACCTTGATGCCTGTACTGAAAAACATGCATGAACCTTATACCATGCAGACGATTTAGAAATCCGGATGTCCCAACATGCTTGATGAAGATGGCGCCTGATTATTGCACCATACATGTCATACACAAGGGAAAGGTCATCCAGGTGAAGGCAGCCAAAGCTCCAGCGCCATTCACTACTCTCCCTCCAAAGCAACACTCCCAATCCACCATGGAATCCGATGGATCCTCAAGGTGAAGTATATAAAGATAGCTAGCATTTCGATAGTACATAGGGTACATGCAAAACTATTATTTTGTGTAAGTGGTAACCTAAACACTTCCATTCTAGTAACTGGGAAATAGCATAAGTTAACATTCAAAAGATCGCACTTTGTCTTCAAAAGCTGTTCATATCCATGTTAAAAACAAAAAAGAAAAACAACTGAAGGAAACATTCCAAACTTTTTATGCAGATCGGCGAGAGTGGACTGGAAGAAGGTATCTCATCAATCGGTTTCTCAGGAAAATCGAACATCAGTGGACCGCATATCTGCATATGCAAAGGCCACATCGAGAGATAGGCCTCTACCCGTAGCTAGGACAGCACCACAGAGAGAGTTTGACGACTACATTGATTTTATAGCACCACCAAGGCCCTCAGTGACCCGTAGCTCCTTCTCAGATGACATTGATTTCCATATGAGCATGGAGTTTCCATCCAGCATGGACTTTGTTGATACCATGGAGCTCTCGTCGGCAGCATCCGTGGAAAGCTCAAGTTATGCTGGGGTAAGCACCCTGTCAGGTTTTCTTTTTACTATTTCATTTTTTTGCTGGTGAAAAGATCATGAACTATAATTGTTCAGACGATAAATTCCTTCAAGTATATGACTAACAGATGACACAAACTCTTATTTGATTTAACTGAAACCAGACAGACATGGAGGCCGAAATGAAACGGTTGAGGCAGGAATTGAAACAGACAATGGAGATGTATAACTCTGCTTGTAAGGAAGCTATTGATGCTAAACAGAAGGTTTGTTTGTCTCGATATTGCTAACCTTAAGCATAAACGTAAAGCAATTCCTGAATTAACCAGAATGACCGTTCATATACTGAACAATGATTTAATTGCAGGCAGCAAAGATGCACCAGATGAAAGTGGAAGAATCCAAACAGTACCAAGAGCTAAGGCATGCAGAAGAGGAAGCTCTTGCGCTCGTTCAAATGGAGAAAGCAAAGAGCAAAGCTGCGCTAGAGGCTGCGGAAGCTGCGCAAAAGATCGCAGAGATCGAGGCCCAGAAGAGACTGAGAGCTGAATGGAAGGCAAAGCGGGAGTCTGAGGATAGAAAGAAGGCGACAGATGCATTGAACAAGAATGATACCCGGTACAGGAGGTACTCCATTGATGAAATTGAAGCTGCCACTCACAAATTTGACAAGGCACTGAAGATAGGGGAAGGTGGATATGGACCGGTATACAAAGCAGTACTTGATCATACTAATGTTGCTATTAAAATTCTTAGACCAGATGCATCACAGGGAAGGAAACAATTTCAGCAAGAGGTAAATCTGATGCAGCTAAACAAACATTTTGTTATCTGAAGATATAACTAGAACACCATCAGATCACGCACCAAACACATTCATTTTCTTTATTATGGAACAGTTTATTCAGCCTTAGAATATTTTCTTCTTTTTAGGCCATGCTATTTTACTATTAGTACTCACTCACCATAACAATTATTATTATCTTCCCACAATATGCACATAATTTTGTGACCAACCTTTACATATCTATAACAACAATGGAATCCTAGTATAGAAAATTACCTCTTAATTTGCATGCATGTGTCAAATTTGCTAAGTTGGCGTTGGTTGTGTTTTCTCGGTTGTAAGGTTGTTTTCTACTTCTCTCTTAATGCAAAACGTGCTACGCACGATGTTGAAAAATTTGCAGATTGAAGTGCTTAGCTGTATGCGGCATCCAAATATGGTCCTGCTGCTTGGAGCTTGCCCAGAGTACGGCTGCCTAGTGTACGAGTACATGGACTACGGAAGTCTAGAGGACAGGCTCTGCAGACGAGGCAAAACATCACCCATACCATGGGGCATACGCTTCAAGATCGCCGCCGACATTGCAACCGGCCTTCTCTTCCTCCACCAGGCGAAGCCGGAGCCACTTGTCCACCGAGACCTGAAGCCCGGCAACATCCTCCTCGACCACAACTTCGTCAGCAAGATCAGCGACGTGGGCCTGGCCCGGCTGGTGCCGCAATCCGCAGCCGATGTCACGCAGTACAGGATGACATCCACGGCCGGCACCTTCTGCTACATCGATCCCGAGTACCAGAAGACGGGCATGCTCACGACGAAGTCCGACATATACTCGCTCGGCATCCTGCTGCTCCAGATCGTCACGGCAAGGTCGCCCATGGGACTTGCTCACCAGGTGGAGCACGCCATTGAGACGGGAGCCTTCCAGGAGATACTTGACCCCGCCGTGACCGACTGGCCGGTGGAGGAGGCCCTGGAGTTCGCGAAGCTGGCGCTGCGATGCGCGGAGCTGTGGAAGAAAGACCGGCCGGACCTCGCGACGGAAATCTTGCCGGAGCTTAACCGACTCCGCAACCTTGGACGCGATTACGAAACTTCTCAGGTCAGCAGCGTGAGCACGAACTGTTCGAGCTCTGCACCGTGCAGCTTCAACAATGACGATGTTTCGATACCGTAAGGATCTTCCAAGGAGTAAGCAAGCAGATCAAGCTTGCTTAACTGTACAGAGTACATACAGACAGGAGAGTTGCCTTCTGGGTCCAGTGAGCCACTGCTGCCTAATTTGCTTGTTCAGGTTTAAACTAAACTCAGTGATGATCATGGACTGCAGCATTTGATGATGGGATCTGACACAGTTTTTGGTCAACCAGAAGGGAATGTTAGCATGTAGATAAAAGGGAGCATACAGCTGAAGACTTATTAAGGTGTGCAATTGTGCATATGTATGTAAGATAGCATGATGCAAATTTTTTACTGCAACAGCAGCCTCAAGTTTTCAGCTATGTTTTCCTTTTTTTCCTTCTCTGAAATGATGTCAGGAGAACTGCCGATCTTATATTAGAAAGAGAATTATCTCATCTCAATAGTGGCCCAATAAAACATACTCTCTCTGTATCAAATTATAAGTCATTATGTACTCTCAATTTTTTCTTTTGTTCATTATCTCTCTTCTTTGTTTTCAGAACATTCCACCTTCTTCACTCTTCTTCACTTTTCTTAATTCTCGTGTCCAACACAAAACGACATAAGCATCCCCAATTAATCATTAATTGTAGTTTTTATCCTTCTTAACTCTTATGACACATTAACATTTTGCTTATGTGGCAAAAGAATTGATGAAGAAAGAGAGTAAAAGATGAAAAAACTATTTCTACAATAAGAAAGCACCTCTTCACTAATACCAATGCACTAAAAAACCATAAAAATACATTGAAAAGACTTTATTAGTTTTTATAGCACAATTTTCTCTTAGAAAATATATAAGAGGTCATTAAAGTTTAATCTAGATAAAAACTAGTATAAAAACTATACATTGGAAAGAAAGTCTAGAACATAATTTATTACTCTTAAAAACTAACTTAGAAACTTGCATTGGAAGTACCCTTATAAAATAGGACAGAGGTAGTACCGAATTACTAGAATTCCAATCTAATAAGTTGAAAAATGTTATAATTTTTAAAATTAACAACAACTGTGCATTCGATCAGATCTGACATTTAAAAAATAAAGAGATATCTAGTCAAAATTACAAAAATAATAGACCAGTACCAAAAATAATGGACTTGATACCAAAAATAATATACCTAATACTAATTTTTAAAAATTAACAACTAAAATTAATTTAAAAAGTAGAGCTACCTCCGTTACCTCTCAAAAACCACCGTAACATCTCTCTGAGTCCGGGGCAGGCCGAGGCCGCAGGTGGAGTGCAGGCCTGCAGGGTGCTTGGGTTAGGTGCCTGACGGGGTGATGGGCTGGGCTGAAAATTTCATAACTTGGACCGGATCGCCCAGTTTTGAACGGGCACAGACCAAAATACGCAGCGTGTGATTAAGGCCTCAATTGTTTCTTTTCGTTTCCGCGAGGACCTTTCGGCCCAGACAGTAGACAGGCTGGTTCTTCGATTTCCATCGGAATATGGATTTGCAGAAAACTACTAACACAGCCATGTTATTGATTTTATTCAAAATAATTAAAATTTCAAACTCGAATAATTCGATGTGATGGTTCAAATTTACACGGAGGTTGCATGAGCATCAACATGCTGTATGAGCGTTCTTATTAAGACTACAGAACAAAAATACTAATCCAATTCAAACTCATGACTACATCGCACTTCCAAATAATTAAATATCACATTCGTGTTCTCTTCAAATGGTCTCAAAATAAAAGGGCACACGAATGGTCCTATTCAAACGCTGTGGCAAGACACCACCGAATGCACAAGTCTCCCTTGACCAGCCCACCGTGCCCCTATTATTTTACACGTCGACCCTTCGAAAAAGCTCAAACCACACATCAGACCATGTACACCTGAAAGGAGGTGCGCCCGAGCGCCGAGTGCGGCGAAGAAAAATCTCGCTTGGCATAAAAGAAAGCCGCGGCGAAAGAAATGGAGGCATGAACTGCTCCTCCGCCCCCACCCGCGTCGATCCCCCGCAAACCCTAGCCCCGACCTGACCGCCGGCGAGCTCGCCCTAGAAGGAGGACCCCCGCCACCGACCTCTGCTGCTGGCGGGACCGGGCAGCGGGCGGAGATGCCGTCGCACGGGGATCTGGACCGGCAGATCGCGCAGCTGCGCGAGTGCAAGCACCTCCCGGAGGCGGAGGTGAAGGCGCTATGCGAGCAGGCCAAGGCTATCCTCATGGAGGAGTGGAACGTGCAGCCTGTGCGGTGTCCCGTCACCGTCTGCGGCGATATCCACGGCCAGTTCTACGACCTCATCGAGCTCTTCCGCATCGGCGGCGACACGCCCGACACCAACTATCTCTTCATGGGCGACTACGTGGGTACGCACACGCCCCTCCTTTTTCATTCGCGCAGCTCCCTGTACGCCGCCCCTCAAATTCTCGATCTGTGAGGGTTGGTGCGGGAGAAGTTAGGCCCTTTAGCGGATTGGAGCGCCTTTTTGGTTCTTTTTCGGCAGGATTGTTTGTAGAATTCGTCGTCAGTAGGTTGAGACGCCTGTTTATGTAGGCTTTTGTCATTCTTTAGATTCTTGTCATATGATTTGCTGAGGCCAGTGCCCCTCTGCCAGTTACGCGCAGTTAGGATCAGATTCCTCTGCATTCTACTGCTGCTGCAGTGCGACGTGTGTGGCCTGCATGTCAGTGAGCAACTGCCCTGTTAATCAACCGCTGAGGATCCCTGTGCAGTTACTTTTGGGATTCTGATCAAGCTTGCAAGGACCTGAGTGTCTTTTGATGACCTTTCACCTTTGTAAGTTATTGTGGGTATCAGACAAGAATTCTTTCATTTATTGACATATGGATTTAGGTGGCAGCAATTTTGTAAGAAATGTGAACATGCTTCAAGAGTAGAAGCACTTCTTTTTGGTTTTGCTGCAGTGCTGAATCTTTATTTAGTATGACAAAAGATATTGTGTGAGTCTCTCGGCAATTAGTGAAGCTGATATTATATGAAATGTTGTTTATTAGAACAGTAAAAGGGAATCAGGGAATCCTACCTTCACTTGCTATGAGCCAGGGGAATGAAATTTAGCAGTTGCTTTCAGTTTCATCCAGAATGTTGGTAGTTGCATTTGTTAAATTTGTTATTACATTGCTCTTTACTGCAGATCGTGGCTACTATTCAGTGGAAACAGTTTCACTATTAGTGGCTTTGAAAGTCCGATACAGAGATAGAATTACAATACTTAGAGGAAATCATGAGAGCAGACAAATTACTCAAGTGTGAGTTTACAGTTTACTTTCTACTTTATCAAGTACTTATACAGCAGCAACAAGGGTTAAAGATAGATTACTAGCATGCCTAGTCCTTAGTATTATATTGTTTGTCATTCCTCAATCTACCTAAATGTTATTCCTCGAAGTAGATTAATCTACATCAACCCTGCATTTTGGTGGAAACTTTAGTTCATAACATAGAATGTAATCCTTCAGTGGAAGCTTTAATGTTCTGGTTAATTTAATTTGGTGAAATCTTATTCGCTTTCTTTTTTTATGCTGGAGTATAGTACCAAACTCTGTTGATTGTGTGTTTGCTAAACTAGTGTTTTATCAAGTCTGACTCTTGGCATTGTCATCTAGTTGTTAAGATCACTAGATGCATTGTAGTACTTCATCACTATTTAATATTGTTTGTATTTTTATATTGTTGTAGACTGCACAACATCTTAAATTGTAAAAATGAGCTGCTTTTTGTGCTAGCTTTGTACATTGCTTTGCTATTATGAGCTATTTAAAATTTACACCTGCAGTCCAACAATTTGGTTATTGACATTCATTGATTTATTACAGGTATGGCTTCTACGACGAATGCTTAAGAAAATACGGAAATGCAAATGTGTGGAAGTACTTTACAGACCTATTTGATTATTTGCCTCTCACCGCACTTATCGAAAATCAGGTTCGTAATTCAAATAAATTCGGTTGGCATTATCTAGGTTTATTGAATGTTTAGCTGATGTATGGAAAACACATTATCGTAGGTATTCTGCCTTCATGGGGGTCTATCTCCATCATTGGATACTTTAGATAACATTCGTTCTCTTGATCGCATCCAAGAGGTAGGCAACAGCATACTGCTATTGTTACAGAGCCACTAGTATTATTCTTGTCTATCTCTACTTAAGTCATTGGATTTTGCCTCCTTTATGTCCTTTTTACTGGAGATGATTGGTTCGATATTTGGTGTATTACATATATTTTAAAATGTTGACTATGCATAGAAATTATATTATCAGCTCCCTATTCGTGTGATACTTCTTAGTTGCTTTTGTAATGGCCCTAAATTATTAAGTTATATGAATGGTGCCACAATATCTAGTTTTTCTTTTATTTAGAAATTAATAGGTACAAAAAACTGCTGTGTGATATGGTTTGTTTCAAATTTGGTCTAAATATACAGAAAAGAAAAAACTAGTTTCATTACTGGAGGGAGTACTGTATTTTCATTACTTTGATTGTATATTATTTCTGGGCAGTTGGTAGACTATTGTGAGATCCAGGACATCTCACTGCATTGCATTTGTCATTATGCTGGAAACTATTTAGAAGTTAGCATTATAGTTTTTTTTTCTGCCTGAAATTTCTTCAAGGTTGTGTTCATGAAGTCTAAGGAACAGTGCCACTTGGGTCATGAAGTCATGTCATCCTAAGGGCCCCTTTGGCAGAGTTCTTAGCTCTTGATTCTCAGACAGAATTAGGGAAGCTCTGCCAAATACTATTTTTCAGAAGAAATGATTCTTGCTTGATTCTATGAAGTGATTCTCTGAAATGAACTAAAGGGCTGAGAGCGGAAAAAAGTAGCTTTTTCTGATTCTATGAAGTGATTCTCTGTCTTAATTCTAGTTTATCCTAGAGAATCACTTGCAGCTACAAAATTGCTTCACAGGAGAATTAGGAGTGAATCCAAATACTCAGAAGTTGGGAGCTAGTTCTGCCAAAGGGGCCCTAATTTCATTGCTATGATGAATAAATGAAATATGCTGCCCTTTTCTTTATCCTCCGCTAGCATAATAAATTCTGAAATGTATGTAGGTTCCTCATGAAGGGCCCATGTGTGATCTTTTGTGGTCTGACCCTGATGACCGATGTGGGTGGGGAATTTCACCAAGAGGAGCGGGTTACACATTTGGGCAAGATATTGCACAGCAGTTCAATCATACAAATGGTCTCTCTCTCATTTCAAGGGCCCATCAACTTGTAATGGAAGGGTTCAATTGGTGCCAGGTGGGTCTTCAGAATGTAGATTTGCCTTTAACATTATCGTTGTGTGCTTGTTACTGGGTCTTCTAGTTTGCAACTTACAACTGCATTCATACTTTGACCCTTGGTGGGCATGTGGTAAAAAAGGAGTACATTAATACTCCCTCCATTATTAAATTAATGTCGCCGTTGACTTTTAATATCAACTTTGACCATTCATCTCATTAAAATTTTTTGATAAATTTCATATATTTTATTATAATTTGATTTATCATTAGTGTTATTTGAGCCACAACTTAAAATTTTACATATTTGAACTAATTTTTTGACTAAGACAAATGATCAAAATTGATGTTTGTTAGAAGTCAATGGTGACATCAATTTAAGAACGGAGGGAGTATATGTCTGATTATTTTCTCTTTGAAACTTCTCCCTTTCAAACATCTCAGAATGCATTTAACTTCATACATATTTTTGGTATAAAAACTGATTAATGAAGCTTTGCATTTTTGTCAATGTAATTAAAGCTTCTTTCTAAGCATGGCCCTTGGGATCGTTTGTGGTCCTTTGTTCTCTTTCCCATACTAGTCCTGATACCCGTGCTAACGCTACGGTTTAAGAAAAAATATTAATTTAATAAAATAATATATTAATATTAAAATTTAAAGTTTCTCATTTGTCACCATTAATATTAATATTAATCCAAACTGAATTTGTTTTGTTTTTCAATAATTTTTTATCTCATATTTATTTCGAGTAGTCTTAATGCATGTGCTAACGCCACAATCTAGCAAAAAATATTAACTCAAGAAAAATATAAGTTAAAAAAATAACAGCTGGATACAACATAAGGGTTTAGCCATCAAGCATTGAACCTGCCCAGATGCACTTGCACGTAGGAGTCAGGAGGTTTTGTTGTTATATGATAATAAAACTATAACAGCTTGATACCCGTAGGAGTTTTTTTCGATGGATGTATGCGCGCAAACTCCGGGATGGATAGGACTCATTTTTGTTGAAACTGTGCGAGGAGATTTGGAAATTTGTTTTTTTTTTCAACAACTTTTTTTATCTCATATATTTGTTTCTATTAGTTGCTTTTTGTTAACCAACAATCGTTCGTGTGAGCTAAGATTTGGGAGATCCGGAAGAGCTCGTCCGTTAGATTTGTAAGGGGTGTCTTTGAAGAGATTTTACTTGTCAGATTTGTAAAAGATTTGTAAAAAAAGACAACTCTGGGGGTGCATTTTTTCGTGTGCACATAGTTTAACGCATCTCTATTGGGGACATTTTGCCGTGTGTACCTAGAAAAGAAAAACGGCTTTTTTTTTTAAGGAGTAGAGATATTATTCAATTATGAACTCAAATAATTATTAGAGCTATTGTCCATACAGGATAAGAATGTTGTCACAGTCTTCAGTGCACCAAACTACTGTTATCGCTGTGGTAACATGGCTGCAATTCTTGAGATCGGAGAAAATATGGACCAGAACTTCCTCCAGTTTGACCCAGCGCCTCGGCAAATTGAGCCGGACACAACTCGCAAGACCCCAGACTACTTTTTGTAATTGTGGTGGTGACCTTTTTAACTTACTGGTGTTGATGCTCCTCTGCAGTGTCGGTATCTGTAGATCTTCTGCCCCTGTCCTTAGAAACGGGTCCTGCAAGCCCGGCCTGTATGTCTCCCAATTCTTTTGTTTGGAGATTTTGTTTCTGCTTCTCTTTTATACAAGATGTTGAAAGTGAAATGTCACTGGATATTTTTCTCCCTGTTGTACTTTGTATTATTTGTAGACAGTGAAGAAGTTGGAAGCTAAAAAAAAATGTTTTTGTCGTATCTCCATCTCTGAATAAGTTTTGAGGAGGTTGTCGGTGCTCCTGGGTTTGCAGTATCTACCTGACGTTCGCTGATGTATACGCTGTGCAATGTTGTTAAACATGAGACATACTGGGAGACGCAAAGATGTTTTTTTTGGCTACTCAAGTTTTGTCCTGCTGATTTTTATTCATTTTAAATATCTACTGCGGAATCAATTTGATACAAACGAGAGAAAAGAAAGCTTGCTGTTACATCTCAGTTATCAGTGCGTCTAAACAACTGCTGCTGTTAGGACGTGATCTAGTTTCAATGTTACATGTACAAAAAGTGTTTGTATGGATTTATGCCATCTAACTTCAATTAATAATTTATATAAATTTAGCTAATTTTAATATTTCATCATAAAAAATACTTTTGTAATATGGGAGTGTATTTCATCTATTAAAATTAATTATATTTATAAAAATACTTTATATTTATAATTCAAATCATTTTAGACAATGACATTTTTTATATTTTCTTAAAAATAATTATCAAAAAATTATATATATATATTATAAAAGTACTTTTTAATACAAATTTAGTCATATGATTTTCATATTTTTGAACTTAACAATTTAGAATAATTTATTTTTTCAATTTTTGATCAAAGCAATATCTAAAACAACTTGAATTATGAGTATGGAGTAAGTATTGGTCAAAGAACCAAAACCAAATGAACGCTGCAGTTGTCGCTTTTTATGTTAGTGCTACAGTGAAATTGTGTTGAATTGCTGCACAGTTGCAGCTAAAATTAGATCATCCAAAAACAGCTTTACACATAGACCTGCAAGCGGCACGGGCATAGCCGCAAAGCCGCCAGGTTGACCCATGCAGCGAGCCCACTTGAGTCTTGCATTGCTACCCGCTTCGCCATCTCCATCAGTGAGTCGCAGGATAAGGTCGTACACCACCGTACACGGCCAAGGACGACCCGCTTACCAGCCATTAGGCCAGCTCTAAACTCAGACGCCGAGCTCTCTCTCGAGAGTTCGACCTGTATACTCACTTCAGATGTACAACCTTACACCGTGGTCTGAATCAGATAAAAAAAATTTATAAAATTTTTTGTACACTAAAATTACATCGAATACAGACACATCACTTTTTCGATCGTATTTCATACTGTGCTGATAATCAAAACACCGACAACTCCAGTTATAAGTTG
Source organism: Zoysia pacifica (assembly GCA_001602315.1). Classification (NCBI taxonomy): domain Eukaryota; kingdom Viridiplantae; phylum Streptophyta; class Magnoliopsida; order Poales; family Poaceae; genus Zoysia; species Zoysia pacifica. Next base: position 23,122 of record BCLH01003342.1, read on the forward strand.
AAATATTTAATCTCATAATTTGAATTTAATTATTTATTAGATTAAAAGTTACCAGACTAAATATTTCAAAGTAACTCAGATGGGACTTAGATAATCTAGATGTCAACAAAACAAAACTAATAGAATAACTTTAAAAAACTTTGAAAGTTTAAATAAACTCAGACCTTAAAGTAAATCACAGGGCACCTGTACGAAAGGGTAGACGAGATAAAATTAATGATAGAAACTTGAGAGAACTTCTTTAAATTTTGAAAGATTAATCATTAAAAAAGTAAATTCAAATCATAAGACTTAACGTTTCAAACTCAGAATTCGAAGAAAATGAGAAAGTTTAAAGAGACGAAACTAACATAATAACTTCGAGAAACTAAAAATTTAAAGGATTCCTTAAATCTCCCAAGATTAACCATTTAAAAAGAATTTTATAAAACTATTTTTTTTCCAGTCTGCACTCGCGGCCATACCATAGCGCACGCAAAAATCGACGATGGAGAGACCGACGGCCAACTGCTGCCGTACCGACTGCCGACGATCATGATCCCTTGTCGAACGGTTTGAACTCGGCTTCACTCAACACGGTTTCACTGTCAACTTTTCTTCGAAAGATCAGGGCTCGATCGACATGGGCTTGGGTTTGGATGTAGCAATGTTCCTGCGACCTTCGCCGGTGCATGTGCGGCGCAAGTAGCCTGCTGCATCAAACGGCCATATGCCGCCTGCCGCGTAAGGCACGTTGGATGCCGCGTCTAAGGCACCGATGCCTCGGGCGCCGATCCAACAAAATCCTTTCCACTCTTTTGTCGTCACATCGATTAAACGTCAACGGCGTCGATTTCATCCAAACACAGATGCATTGAAATTTTCGTCGCGTGGTCCCGGCTGGCGCGCTCGTCAGTGTGACGGATGATCCATTTCCTCCAGCTCTGGAAATTATGTGCGCTGCACTTTGGGCAGCAGCACTAGATAAAGATCTGTTAGCCCGACGGAAGACCGGCATTAGGCGTGGCCTAAGTGAATTAAATCTAACGTTCAAACTAAGCTTGTAAAAAATAATTTTAATGAGGAAGTTCAAAGAAATAAAAAAAATGCATCCAGAAATTTCACATAGTCGATAACTGGATCATATAGAAGGTATTAACCCTTCAGGACCAGTGGGCTCTTTCGGTTTGATTCACATGGGCTTTACATGCATAAATATTGGAATGATCTTGATTTGGAGGCATGCACATCTACGACAACTAAAAAGTTAAAATCAGGCTAATCAGCTGCCTTTTGCTCATTATGACTGGACGCACAGAACGTAGTTACATTAAGCGCTACTCCGGTCATTATCTTATTAGGTCTGACTCTACTAGCCAAAAAGGGTCATCCAAAAATAGTTGTTTCGCTGAAGCTTGCAATTATATGAAGATCGGGCGGTTTCTGTCTGACATTTTTCAGTTTTCTGCCACTCTCCTAGAGGCACATTTAATCTGGAAAATAACATTCGAGAAAGTAAAATGAGGAACTAATAATATGAAGTTGATCTAAAGAATGGGAGAAAAAAGGGGTGCTCCTCCACTACCTCACAATTTTGTGTTGTGCGCGTTTATATCTCATTGTTACAGAAATTTAAACATTGGTAGGCATAGAGCATGATATCTTGCTTTAAACGTAAGTTGGTCCATCGCAATCGGTTACATTGACAATAACACTGGGGCGAAAAACTATGAAAAGCATATGATGCTACTAAAAAGTTTAGTCCAACAATGAAGGCTATCAGGCGCGGCAAGGCCGTGCTATCTTTCTTTCTAGTGTTGTGCATATGAGAGGTGTGTAGGTCTGAGTTCAGATACCACATTTAGATTAAAAAAACAGACAAGTGACATGAACTCGTGAGAAAGTAAAAAGACAGAAGCAAGACCAAGACCATTTCCACGGGCTGCATCTCAGATTGTGGGCCTCCTAAAATAATTTCTTTGTTATGAGTACTGAATGGACTCGGATATGGGTAGCCTAATACCCTCTGAACACGACTTGCGGTGTTCTATTCGGCCCAATTCTTTTTCTTTAAGCTGGGCCGCATTAGATTTTTAGTGATATTATATCACCCAACTACAAGTGAACGCGGGCCGTGAGCGAGTGCATGCCGTGGTGCATCCTCCTTTTTCACGAACTGGTCAAGAAGGCCGAGAAGGAAGCTGTGGGCTTCAAGTACGCCGATGCGGTGGACTCTTTTTTTGTCACCAACGCATGGGCTTGCAGCAAGAGAAAAGATGGGGACTATCACTTGTTTCACTGTAATGTACCGTCCTAGCCCACGGGCTCTGACTTCGGCCCAGGAATAGACCGTCACAGCATGCTGCACCACGACTACGAACACGACCAGGCCAAGCCTCATATAGGCCCATTGTGCGCAGCCCAAATGCCCAGTTACAACTGACACCACACCATTACCGCTAGCAAATCTATGGCCGGGTGCCGTAGCCCATTGGGGACGAGGTAAACAACCCCAACTGCTCCTCCTCCCGGCTCCCGCTGCCCACCGTCAACTCCCGACGCCGGCAGATACGGCGAGATGCCGACGCCAACCAAACCGAACCGCGTTCGTCTACGTGCGCAGCGCAGCGCAGCGGCCGGCCGCAGCCGGTGCATAGTCAAGCACGACGTTAACATCCGTCGTCAAGTGGGCCGCGGCGTCGGAGACGACGACTTGGACCTGGTAGCGCGGCGGACCAACGGAGACGTGTCCCTTGCGCCCCACCCCGCGCCGCGCGCTCCACGCCGCCCGTCGCCATCGCCCCGGCCCACCGGAAATAAACAAACAAGGTGGGCGCTGGCGTCGCAGGGGCAGAGCCATCGGATGATTCGGATCGCTCCCGCGCCCCCGCGGAGCGGATCAGTCCGTATCTCTCTCCACTCCACTTGGCGCCGCGCCGACGGCGCCGTTCGCGTGCCTAGGTCCCACGCGT
>BCLH01003343.1:0-28917 GCA_001602315.1 Zoysia pacifica
AATCTCCGTTGAGAAATGATGTCTTTACATCTATCTGATGTAACTCTAAATCATAATGAGCCACTAGTGCCATTATGATTTTGAAGGAATCTTTACACGAGACTGGAGAAAATGTCTCATTGTAATCAACCTCTTCTCTTTGCATAAAGCCTTTTGCCATGAGTCGTGCTTTATATCTTTCTACATTTCCTTAGAGTCGAGTTTTGTCTTGTAAACCTATTTACAGCCTATTGTTTTAGCTTTTTTAGAAATTACTTCCAAGTCCTAAACTTTATTAGCTTTCATGTACTTCATTTCTTCTTCTATGCCTCAAGTCATTTTGAAGAGTTTTTGCTTTTCATGGCTTCTTCAAATGAGGTGGGATCATCCTCCATTTGAAATTTCTCTGTTTGATAAATCTGATAATCATTAGAAATAGCTGATCTTTTCTCTTTGAGACCTTCTTAAGGCCTCCTAATTTTGCACGTTTTTTGTTGGAGACTGTTATTGCTCTCTCTCATCTGTGGCAACAAGTTCTATGAGATCCTGAGGAATAGGTTCCTCATTCTTATTTATTGTTGTCACAGAAGGAACAATAACAGGTGCTGGCACCACAGTGTCCTGCACTGTCGATGCAGCGATAGTTGGTAGTGAGAAGAATGGCTTTTGAATCATCGGAGTAGGCGTGTATGCCCGCTTCTCTTTAAGATCAATCTCTCGAGCTACATGCTCCCCCTTATCAACTCATCCTTTAAGAAGACAACGTGTCTCGTTTCTACAAACTTTATATATCTGTCTAAACAGTATAAACGATAACCTTTTGACTTTTCAGGATAGCCAATAAAATGACAATTTACTGTTTTGAGATCTAGTTTTCTAACGTTTAGGTTAAATACTTTAGCCTCAGCTGGGCTTCTCCACACACGTAAGTGGTTTAATGAGGGAACTCTTTCTGTTCATAATTCGTACGGTGTTTTTGGCACCGACTTACTTGGTAATCTGTTGAGAATATAGATGGCGGTTTTTAACGTCTCCATCCACAAACTCAATGGCTCAAAGTACAGTTACGTCTTTCAGCTACTATATTTTGCTGAGGTTCGTCCGGTGTAGAATACTGGGCCACTATTCTATTTTCCTGTAGAAACCTTGCAAAAGGTTTAGGAACTTGTCTATACAGGGTATGCCAATCGTAGTACTCCCCTCTACGATCGGATCGAACTATCTTTATCTTTAAATCGTATTAGTTTTCAACTTTAGCTTTAAATATCTTAAATTTATCCGAAGCTTCATTTATTTCTTTGATTGGATAAATATAGCCATATCAGAAGTAATCATCCATGAATGTTATGAACGAGTCATAACCATCTATACTCTTCACAGGAAAAAGACCACAAATATCCGTGTGAATAATTTGTAGAACTCCTGTGCCTTTTTTTGCATCTTTCTTAATTTTCTTTACATATTTTTCTTTGATGCATTCTCTGCAATGTTCTAAGTCTGAGAACTCTAGTGGAGAAAGAATATCATTTTTAACTAGTCTTTCTATTCTCCCCCTCGTAATATGGCCTAAACGACAGTGCCATAATTTTAACGACGTATCTAGAGTTTTTTTTCGTTTTTTATTTACACAGGTAGACGAGGATTCATTTCCTTTCTCGCACGCAACATTATCGCATACGACATTCACAACATCACGTAGTGATAACAAATAAAGCTTATTTTGTAAGATGGCAAGATCAACATATTCTTTATTAAACATTATTTCACACTTGCCATTTTTAAAATGACAATCATAATCATCATTGTTCAAACATAAAGCACTAATCAAATTCCTCTGTAAAAAGGGTACATAGAGAACATCTCTAAATATAAGAGTGAAACCATCAGCTAGCTCTAATGAACGATCACCAACGGCTTCAACTTCTGCTTGGACTCTATTTGCAACTTCAATACATCTTTCTTTTTTTTGTGTAGTCCTCGTCGAACGAAATCCCTGTAAAAAATTAGCAACATGAACAGTTGCTCTCGAGTCAATCCACCAAGTAAATTTTGAATATTTCTCATACAAAGATTCATTTATAAAGGTAATAATGTTCTCACATTTCTTTGTCATGATCATCTTTAAGTAATCAGGACAGTTTTTTTTGTAATATCCTATCTTCTTGGAATGTCTTGTCTTCTTGCAGTGAAGACACTGGTCCTTATCTACTGCAAATTTATTCTGTTGAGACTGATGGACAGGGCCTTTTACCTTGTTCTTTGAGGAGTGACTATTGAAATTCTTTCTTTTGTTGTCCTTCACATAGTTGATAAAACCACCATGTGAAGCTTTAATTCTGTTTTTCTCTTACACACGTATAGCTATGCTTTTTTTTAAGTCTCATGTCTCGGGTTGCATATTGTAGTTGACGACAAAGGTGTCAAACTCTTTTGGCAAAGAAGCAAAAATCAGATGGATAAAGAGCTCATCCTTGAGACTCAGATCCATTGGTTTGAGTTTGGATGCCATATTGCTCATTCTTACTATGTGCTCTCTTATGTCATCGTTACCACCAGAGTACCTTTTTGTCACAAGCTATTTAATCACTTGTGTAGCATATGTCTTTGAAGAGCCAGTAAACTGACTCTTTATTCTTTTAAGGTACTCTGTGACGGTGTCACACTCTGAGATTGAGCCCACAATTGCAGGTTCAATCGTGTTCTTTATCACAGTCAGACACTTTTTGTTGCTGTGGTCTATTTTTTATGCTCAAGGTCATAGAACATCTTTAATAGAGCATAGTCCCTCTGTCATTTCTGTCAAGCAGCATCAGCCTCATTTTCTTTTCTCACTAGCTCTTCAGCTCAGTGGGTTATGCTGCAGTGAGAACTCAGTCCACCTCAGCTAAGATAAACGTTAGGTCTATCTTTTTCTTCCACTCTCTATAGTTGTCACCTTTGAGAGTGAAAATCTCTTTGATACAACTCATCAAGTTATATCCTCCTGAAAATAAATCAAATAAAGTGAAAACATAATAACAATAAAATTATATGTCTTATTTTCAACGTTGGTAAAAAATATGACACACAATTTTGTCTTATACATTAAATCTATGTCACCGTTGGGCAGAAATAGAAATAATACATAAAATATCAATTACAAAAATTATAATACTGTTATTATCAATGTTGGTCAGAAAATAATAATATCATAATTATCTGAAATTTATTACTATTTTTCCAAAATTAAATTCTCCCGTTGGTTCGAATTTAATAATGAAAATAATATTCTTCAAGTACGCAGCGAAAAATAAAATTTTCTTTAATTTTTAGAAGCATTTACTTTATTTTTCTGTTTTGTCAAAATTATCTCGTTGGTTCAAATTTTGACAGATTTAATTAAGCCAAAAATTAGCAAAATTTTCTATTAAAATGCCACTGAAAAAGGAAAAAAATCTCAAAAATGGGTTTTTCCTCCTTTTTGCCTGTTGCTACAGTAGCACACGCGGCCCGGTAGCCGCGGCCCAGCCGCGCCCTCCCTTTTTTTTTGTTTCTTTTCTATCGGCCCACAACGCACGAGGCGCGTCGGCCCAATTTCGATTTCAGCCTGGCCCCCTCGGCCTCTTCTTTTCGCGCAAGACAACTTGGGCCCAGGCCGGGATTTCTCAATCCTGCCTGGGCCGCTTTCGGCCCATCCGGGTGCAAGGAGCGAGCGGCCGTTGGATCTGGATCCAACGGTGCCCGCGGTTTTCGGGTATAAAACCCCGCCGCGCGCCGCTGCCCCGAAACCTAGCTCCCATTCTCTCCCCACCCGCCTCCGTTTCATCCGCGAGAGAGAGAGAGAGAGAGCGGTGGTGATGGTGCGCCCGAAGGGGCCGTCGGCCGTTGCGCCGCCTGGCGTGGCCGTTGCGCCGCGCGTAGGCAAGGTGAGTTCCTTATATTGCCGACTTTTCTTTCTCGGCGGCGCCGAGGGCTTTGCGGGCGGTGGTGAGCCCCGGCCAGTTGCTTCCGCCGCCCCGGCCAGGGCTCCCGTTGGCCCGTCGATGGCGAGGTCGAAGACCTCGCCGTTGTTTCTTTTCCTTTGGCTAGGGTTAGGGTTTAGACGGGACGAGTCTTTACTGTTGCTCAACGCGATCTGCTCGCTAGATCGGCTCTGATGCCATTGTTATATTCTTGGACCGCTAAGAGTCAGATCCGTGAGCCTAGGGGAGGGGAAGAGGGTCTTTGTAGTTTATCATACCTTCGGACCCATCGTGGTCGTAGTCGTGGACGGGGATCCGGCGGCCGCCATCCCGTTCCTTTGGTCGGTGTAGTCTGCACTAGGCAACGACGTTCGCAGGAGAAGGAGTGGGGTCTTGTTGGCGGCGGTGTTCAGGCAGCGGTGAAGGGGCTCCTGGCAGTGATGACTGGAGGTGGAACAGAAGCGACGGTGGAGCAATCCCGTCGGCACAGCGCCCTCGTTGAGATCGGTATAGGGTTTGTGTTGGTGAGGTTGTGGCGGCACGACGAACTTCGGTTGTCGTGCTGCCCTGGCCTTCACCTCTATTTATTGTGACGCTGGCAACAGAGACCCACCAGTCAATATTGAGCTGGGCGCCCTCGATCAGGGCGCGTGTCAGACCCAATTGACCGTTGGGCCAATTGGTTAGAGATCAATCTAACAGTTACCCCTCCGACGTGGTGCCTAGATCTGGTCACCTTGCAGAGTGACCACCTCTTCTCGCCTCCTCTAGCCGCATGACAATGCAAGCCGGCCACCACCATCTGGATCCAGCAGTGCGCCTGGTGCTGCAGTCATCATCAGGCCTGTTGTTCTTCGCCGCACAGATATGGTCGTGTGGCTCCACGCCACCCCACCAAACTAAGGCGCCCACCCACGTCGCTTCGGTGACCTGCTGGAAGCGCTCCCCACCACCGTCCCCTCTGCTCACTAGGAGAGGAAAAGAGCCCCACTTCCTCCATCTCACCTAGCCACAAGGGTCTGTTGGCAATTCGCTCTAGCAACTATGCGGTGAGAGGGTTGATGGTGCAGCGGCAGCGGCTAGGGTTCGGATTGCCACCCGAGCCAACCGAGAGAGCGACGTGGGGTCCTTGTTAGTAGCATCAATTCTGATAGCTCAGTATGGCGTGGCTTTTGTGGAGACATACGTAGCCGACGCTAGTGATTGACGTACAATCACAATAATTTCCACACCAAGCCCTCCATGATGTAGCAGTTCCTTCGGCATATTCATTGGAGATCTTTTATCGCAAAGATAAATGTTTGGGAGAATTTCGGTTCACAAAGTACCGAGTACAGATAGAAGGCCCATTCTTGACAAGCGAAAAAATATCGAGTAATATCAAGAAGTCAATTGTTGCAGCCGCGCGATCACAATAGCTAGCCCTCGCGGTTGTAGAATTTTGAGCGAAGGCCACTTGATTCTGCGAGACAGCATATGTAACCCGTTTTCAGAACTGTACTTGTACATTATTCATTGTCAAGTTTGACAATACATAGAGCAGGCTGCGGGGTCAACGCCGGCGCACCGACTGTTATCATTGTTTTCAACTATAAATAACAAGATTTTTTTATTCAGATGAATTAAGCTTCTAGGAGTCACGCCCGTGCAACAAAATGTCATAAACCCTACGGCGTTCACCGCCCAACTTTAGAATTTCATCATCATCCAACCAGCCACGCCACACACGCGCGGTACTGTTCTCCAGAAATTTCAGAGGGGGCGGGGGGATAGGCACGCGTTGCACATCGCTCGACCTTTTGCTGGAATTCTAAAATCTCCTGGGACACGATCAGTTCCGTGCTGGATCGCATCGTCCGTAACCTCGCGGTACCGGTGCTTCGTAGCCTGCCGCAGTGCCGCTCCTCGTCCCCGTACCGTGCGCCGTGCCACGACCCCTACACGGATTTGAGCTTTGGAAAGCAGAAAGCATGTGGTGTTCCGCACCGCGCGCGCGGGCACGGCCGCCGGGAAGTCGGGGACCTTCCCTTCCCGCCGTCCGTTCTGGTCTAGCTGTGATCAGGCAGGGAGAGGTGGTGGGTGGCTGGAAGCGGGACCTCCGCCGCGGTGGGAGGGGTGTGCGCGCGCGGTTTGAGGTTTGACGCTTTGACTCGCGCGCCACCTTTCTGCCTGCACCATGGCCTCGATGTGGTGGCACATTTTTCTTCCACTCCGATTTTCCCCATTTTTTTGTTTTAGAAAAGATTGGCACTTGCTCTATATACACGCGCTGAACGCGCCTCCGCCATTAGCCATTCATAAGCTTCTCCCTGCTCAGTTCTCCCTTAATTAGCTTGCCCCCGCTTCAAGGTCGCTGCGAGCCAGCAACCTTGAGAGTCTCGAGACCACCCTGGAGCGTCGTCGAAGTGTGTGGTGAGCAGCAGGTTATACACCGTACTCCCAACAGGTGTGTAGGAGTATAAACTATAGAGGTAAGGTCTATAAACTAGAGTGCGCACGTCACGGTTAGCCAGTGCTGCCCGGTTCCATGTCCAGGCCAGGTGGAGCTATTTTACTGACGTAGGCTCGATCGGCGATGGTCACATCTAGGGACGGTCTAATCTGGCAGTACTCACGCCGACTGGAACGTCAGCCGCGCAGCTCGACGGCGACAGCCGCCGCAAGTTTACTAATTTCCCCCGATTAACAATTCGGCCCGACGGCGACTCCCCGCGCCAGAGGAGGGAGGTCGCGAACGTCGCCGCCGTGACGCTGTCGGAGGTGGCAAGTCAAGGACCTGACGTGCCGATCCGATGCATGCATGTCACGTCTCAGGCCCCTATCGATCTCAAGGTCAAATAAACTCGGGTGCTGCTCTCGATCTTCCTGGCCACCTTTCGATGATTCGATCGGAATTGAAACTGTTCTGCACGTCAGCGGAGCTGATCAGCTAACGGCTCGCTGCCCGCACGCGCAGGTTGCTGCTCAGAGCATTGAACGGAACCAGGAGCTGTTGCTGCCCTAGTACACAGCTGGAGTTCGAAAATTTTATCATACTCCATCTGTCCTATATTATTTATCATTTTAGACTTCTCAAATTTTTTTATTTTACTTATCGTCTTCGCATTTTAATACATCTTTCTCTATTTTTAATACATCTCTATTTTTTTCAACACATTTTATCTTTTTATCACTCTTAATTTTCGTGGTTACATCTAAAAAGTTAAATAAAAAGGAAAGGAGCGAGTACACTTTTTTTTTTTTGCACGCTGCTGTACTGTCTCTTCATTGTGCCATCCAAGGCCAGTTTGATCTTGTGCTTTGTGGAGCGCAGAGAACGGAGAGTCAAACTTTGACAAGGAAATTTTTTTTTCCTTTTTCCACGAAGCCGATGGCGACGCTTCGGCTGGCAGGGGAGTTCACCGAACCTTAGCGATGCGTGCGCGCCGATCGTGGGGCTCTCCCGGCCACCAGCGCCGTACCGTCGTCGTCAACCGGCCGGCGTCGCGCTCCGCCCCTCCCCTGGCGCGCATATTCGATGCGGGAGAATAAAGTTTTCACCTTTTTTCCGCGCCGAAAAGAGAGTCCCCCAGCCGCGCCGCGCTCTATAAATCTACCGCCCTGCCCTGCCTGGCTGCACAGCACTCTACTAGGAAGGGAAGGAAAGGAATCCGTGGTGTGTCGTTTGCTTATAGAGTCCAGACCTCCTGATATACGTCTGCGTTTGTGTTAGTGGTCGAGATAAGGTGAGCACTAGGATTTAGGAAAACTTAGCTCGGTATGGCAAGCATCGCCGTACGGGATTGCCGAGCCGTGCTTCGGCCGAATTGGTGTATCTGGTATAGCGATACTTGATGTTCCTCTTCTGATTGCTAGCACTAGTTCACAAGAGGCTGTGTCGTCGTTTCTGGTGGCCTTCCTGCTTACATGGAGCTTGATGTGTCTGCAGGGTTTTTGAGTACCGGTATGGAGTTCGGCAGCAAGGACGTTCAGATGGCAGGGATGGACCACGGCGGCGAGCAGGCGGCGAGGGAAGCCCCCCTCCCGACGTTGCTGATCCAGGTGCCGTCGCAGAGCATCACTGGCTTCGACTGCGTCGGCCGTGATGCCACCATCTCCATTAACGAGGTGGACCAGGAGGAGGAGGAGGAGGAGGAGCTGCAGGGTCTGGGCGTTGGGACGGGCAACGACAAGGACATTGTCATCAGCATCCCGGCGGCGCCAGAGAGCGCGCCGCGGGCCACCGCTCCTCTTCCCGGACACGCGTACATCGACTACACGCCGCACAGCCCGTACGCCATCTCACTCAGCATGCCAGCGTCGCCATCGGGGTTCCACCTGTCGCAGTTCAGGGCGCCGGCGGCGCGCCGCGACGAGGCGCGCGTGGCGCCGGCCGAGGCCCAGTTCTACGACGACGACCAGATGGTGGAGCAGCAGCAGCAGCACGTGGAGACGCACACCCCGAGGCTCCTGAAACAGACGCGGTTCCACTCGCAGCCCATCCTGCATCCGACCATGCATCCGAGCAACAAGAACGAGGAGACGCGGCGGTGCGACAGTATCCGCGACAAGCGGTTCGACCCGTTCAAGACCTTTTCCGGTCGCCTCGAGCGGCAACTGTCCAACCTGCGCGGCCGGCCGCAGGAGCACACCGACGGGGTGTTGTCGCCGGAGTCCAATATCTCCGAGGAGGAGACCGACCAGGTCCCTGCCGCCGACCGGTACTTCGACGCCTTGGAAGGCCCCGAGCTCGACACGCTCAGGGTAAGGAATCGATTCATCATGGGCTATTGGGCTTCGATAAATGGGTGTTGTTTTTTTCCCTAGATTTGAAAACATTTTGTTTTAAAAAAAACTTTCTTGTTTTTCTTGCAGGATACGGAGGTGCCGGTGCTGCCGAATGACGAGAAGTGGCCGTTCCTGCTGCGGTTCCCGATCAGCGCGTTCGGTATGTGCCTCGGCGTGAGCAGCCAGGCCATCCTATGGAAGACGCTGGCGTCCGCGCCGCCGACGGCGTTCCTGAACGTTAGCCCGGTGGTGAACCACGTGCTGTGGAGCGTCGCGCTGGCGCTGATGGGCCTGGTGTCATTCATCTACCTGCTCAAGGTCATCTTCTACTTCGAGGCGGTGCGGCGCGAGTTCTACCACCCAATCCGCGCCAACTTCTTCTTCGCGCCGTGGATAGCGTGCCTGTTCCTGGTGCAGGGTTCGCCGTGGCTCGTGGCCGAGATGCACCACGCGCTGTGGTACGCGCTCATGGCGCCCATCTTTGTCCTGGAGCTCAAGATCTACGGGCAGTGGATGTCCGGCGGGCAGCGGCGCCTGTCCAAGGTGGCCAACCCGTCCAACCACCTCTCCATCGTCGGGAACTTCGTCGGCGCGCTGCTCGGCGCCAAGATGGGCCTCCGCGAGGGCCCCATCTTCTTCTTCGCCGTCGGACTCGCGCACTACATGGTGCTGTTCGTCACGCTCTACCAGCGGCTCCCCACCAACATGACGCTTCCCAAGGAGCTCCACCCGGTGTTCTTCCTCTTCGTCGCCGCCCCAAGCGTCGCGTCCATGGCTTGGGCCAAGATCAACGGCCATTTCGACAACGGCGCACGGGTCGCCTACTTCATCGCCCTCTTTCTTTACATGTCACTGGTACGTGCCTTCTCTCCCTGCTGCGTATATATACGAACCTTATACATGTGGACGGCAGATGATGTTTCCACGTCGATGTATTATCTATCTGTGCTGATCAAGCGATCCTGACCGTTGGTGCCTGCAGGCCGTGCGGATCAACTTTTTCCGTGGATTCCGTTTCTCATTGGCGTGGTGGGCGTACACGTTCCCGATGACCGGCGCGTCCATCGCGACAATCACGTACGCGACCGAGGTGACCAACGTCGTGACCCGCGCGCTCTCCATCGGGCTGTCGGGCATCGCCACCGTCACGGTGGCCGGGCTGCTGGTGAGCACCATGTTCCACGCCTTCGTGCTCAGGGACCTGTTCCCCAACGACGTGTCCATCGCCATCACGCGGCGGAAGCCCAAGTTCAGCAAGATCCTGGCGCACTTCCGGTCCTCCAGCTCCGACCTGAAGGAGCTCGTTCTCTCCCTCCCCAGGCCGGCGCTGCAGTCCCACTCAGGCGAGACCAACTCCCAAGCGGAGCCTTGATCAGATCAAGCTACTGTAGCTAGCAACACGAACTTCCGATGAGCTAGATGGTTAGCTGTACATAGCGGATTTCGTTCTTCGTTCTCTCCGACAGGATCTTCTTGAAAAGCAGCGCGCACGCAAGCATCGCCAACATCACCAGGTGGTTGGGTTGGGCTCACGGTGGCATCATGGCACGGATATCCTCGGAACAACTCTGTGATGATGAGGATACAATGTGAAGTGTACGTGACACTGATCGATTTGTGTTTTTGTAGATATATATACCGATATGTTTGTAAGTTTGTCCGGCCTTGAGTAAATAAGTATAAACCATGAACATTTTTGTGGCCTTCGCTTGAAGATTAATTCTGAATCGCAACATTCATATCTTTACCCGAATCAGTTCATACAAAATTACCCTTTTTTTATGCGGACCACATGCGTCGGGAAGAAGCTGTTGGCGTTCCAAGCATCGTTCGCCGAAGATTATGTGCGTCTGACTTTCTCCTTGCCGAGAAAGGGACGGACGCAGACAGAGCAGAATCAGCACCACATTGCTGTAGCATGTAGTAGTCTTTTCGGGACGTCACTAGCGAACGACGGCAATTCGCACGCCACCACCGCTCGAGCTGCGCATCCATGATCCATCCATGTCCACTGGCTCGCGCCGGGACTCAAGTCATCTGCTGAAGCTGAGCAGCCCAATTCCTGTGGATACCTTTGCAGGCATCGATGCATCGATCCGTGATCTGTACTAGTTGGCGTTCCAAGCATCGTTCGCCGAAGATTACTTGCGTCTGACTTTCTCCTTGCCGAGAAAGGGACGGACGCAGACACAGCAGAATCAGCACCACATTGCTGTAGCATGTAGTAGTCTTTTCGGGACGTCACTAGCGAACGACGGCAATTCGCACGCCACCACCGCTCGAGCTGCGCATCCATGATCCATCCATGTCCACTGGCTCGCGCCGGGACACAAGTCATCTGCTGAAGCTGAGCAGCCCAATTCCTGTGGATACCTTTGCAGGCATCGATGCATCGATCCGTGATCTGTACTAGACGATAACGTTTCACAAGTCCTGACGGACATGCCGTCGGCGCTAGCTAGTCACTACCTGCTGCTGAACATGCTCACCAAACGCTTTTGCGTGATTATCTGTTGAAGATAGAAATCTATTCTTCACCACCCCGACTTGTCCACTTGCATGCAGCCTGCGCCGCCATTGACGCACGCGGCATGCAGTTTTCTCCTGCGTACTATGTTCTGGCACTAGTTTGACCCTGAGCGTGATTGGTTTGTCTATCTGTTGACGATAGTTTTACGGTTCTGCTGGCTGATTTTGTCTGAGGAGCTCGGTGATTGGTTGTTCGTACTCCAATTCTTGCCGTGTAGCGTAACTCTGACATTTACCTTCTTTGAGCAGTACGTTTGAGGCCAAGACGTAATCAAGAGAATTGCGCACCGGGGAAAATTGGGGAGTCGATGACCGATGACCTTCAGGTCAGGTGCAGAGTTCCGGTACAGGAAAGAGCCGCGCCGTGCGCATCACCGAAGTGGAATTCCATCAGTGGCCGACTCGCTGGTACCAATCGAAATGCGTCGGAAAAGCAACATGTCAAGAAAGTTGCAGCGATGTGCACGGGATAAGAAAGGTACAGTAAACTGCTGACTTTTGATGTGCTACGTCAATATTCTTTTTTAGAAAATATTAATCACCTTTTTAAAAATGTCGAGTCTGCTATGTTATATGCTGAAGGCCATATCTCTAATATATGTAAAACGTGTCGCAAAGAAGCCAATCCACATCGTTTGAGAACGGCATAACCGTCAAATCTCTCAGCCAGATAACGATGGCCGCTCGAGCTCCTCTCGCAGCATTTTTACATCTAGGTCCTTTAAGGAATATCCAATCCTAGTAGTTATATACGCGCCGATCCTACCACCTTCTTCATTAACTTTCGGAAAAAGAAAAAAAAACTAATGTCATGTTTGAAACATATGAATTTCACATAAATTTTGTAGTAATTTCATAAGAAATAATTCATTTAAAAAAATTACTGAAACGATAAAATTTCCTCCGTTTCAAACGGGGCACGAAGGAAAATGAATCTTCACTCAACATCATCTCTCCAGCATCTCATTCTTCGGACATGGCGACGCTCCTGACCTTATGCCAAGGCGGCAGGGAGATGGCGTGGGCAGACACCACGGCCATCTCCAAGGGGAGATCCAATCGTTGCTGTCATCACCGGCCAGCGGAGCATCTCCAAGAGGAGATCCAGTCGTTGCTGTCATCACAGGCCAGCGGCGCGAGGGCGGCCACCACGCCTCCCACCGTGGCGCATCCCAGCGGCACCACCATTGCGAACGACACCCTAAGCCTCGCCTTCCCATGCACCACTGATGCGCCGGCTTCCTCAACCTCCTTCATGGCAAGGGCACATGTGGATTTTTAATTCATTTTGCTAATGATACTATGATTTTTCTTATCCGGAAAAGACTGGCAACAAGACATATTTGAATTGAAAATTGAAAAACTTAGTACCTCAGTCGAAGTCGAATTTCTAGATGCGGTTCAGCAATCAGCAGTAGCCCTCCCAGCTTTGTGGACTGATTTTATCTACTTAATTTCCACACGTGGGCTTAGTTTTAAGTTGCTAGCCCATCTCATGCATTACGGCCTGCGTTCATTTGCCCTCGTCGGCTTCGGATTTACAACTAGCCCAGTTCGCCTGTTTGTCTTTCTTTTTTTGTTTTCGTTTATTACAAATCAGAAAATGAAATGACGTTAAATGATAGAACTAAACATATTAGTCTGTAAGTCATTTTCTTGAGTGGTGTTTGGTTGGGTTTTGAAGGATTTGGGCTTCTAATAGGAGCGAGCTCCTTGTGTGGGTGATTTCAACAGGGCATGCTACTTGCATTTGTGGCAATGTACAAAGCCGGCCATACATGTTCCTCTCCTCGATATCAAGGAACAACTTGTTCTTCATGCATGCCATCTTATAGGATAGGTTGCACTCTGGGATCGTTTTATTCTGCCATTTTCATGATGCTGTGCTTAAATTTGCCTGATCAAGGTGTATGATTAGGATTTCTATTGATTGGTGATGCTATTCAGGAAGCACCTTTTAACACAAGAATTTTGACTGTTTCTGTTGTTAATTTTAGGCCTCTTTTGGAATGTAAGAATTTTATAGGAATCAGTTTAATTTTATAGAAAAATCACAGAAAATAAAAAAAAATTCCACGTTCCAAAGGAGGCCTTAGTCATTTTTCAGGTACCGCCCATCACTGCAGAGTCGCTAGAATGTTGGATCAAGGCCCAATCAAGCTCCAGCAGTGACTAAGCAGTGCTCCCTCTCTCCTCAATTACTTTTCATCCTTGTTTTTTAATACACTTTTCTCTATTTTTAATACTTCTTTCATACTCATAATTCAGGTCGTTATGAACAAATAACACGGTCTTCAAAGCATAACTTTGACTTTGATTTTTTTATAAATATTTATTAAAAAATGATATATATATATATATATATATATATTTATGAAAGTATATTTTATGACAAATCTATTTATATGATTTTCATATTTCTAAACTTAACAATTTAGAAGTTATTTATAATTTATATTCTCTTTGACTAAAGCAAATTTTAAAATGACTTGAATTACGAATATAGAGAGAGTACATCACTGTCTCTATCTCTTTTCTTCTCGTTTTTAATATATCTTATATTTTTCTTTATTTTTAATCTCTATGCTCACATTTAGAATGACAAAGTAAAAAAGATGGAGGGAGTACGTCAGTGGATACCTGTGAGACAACATGACACAATTAACGCAACATTGACACAACCCACTGGAGTATCTTTTTCTGAGCATAGAAAGGAAGAGGTAAAGGGCCGTCGATCGCAGAAGGCTTTGCAACTGAGAGAGTGCATGCAGAAACGTAGTAAAAGCTTGAAAAACCGGAGTGGTTCGCTTCTTGTTTTTCTCAAAGGCTTGGAAACGAACAGGGCAAAAGAAGTTTTCTACCGACAGTGCTTGTGTTTGCCCTGAAGGCTTGAACAAGTTTTCTACCGACAATGATTGTGTTGGCCCTGAAGGTTTGAACCTTTCGTGATTCAAGTCATTCCTGAACTTCAGTTTCGTAACGGGCTTGAAAATTGCAACGATGTGAAATTGTGAATCGGCGCAAAAGACCTGACACAGCGACAGCATCGAAGCAGTCACAGGGGCGGCAGTATGGCACAGGTAGAACAGCAGTAACATAGGAGTAGTGCTTTAGTGGTACCAGTACTAGCTCGTAGTATTACCTTCGGTTTTAAAATATTAACACCGATGATTTTTTATATCAACTTTAATATTCGTTTTATTAAAAAAATTGTTCAAATATATAAGATTTTGTTATTATTTGATTTATTATTAATAAAATTTAAATCACGATTAATTATTTTATACATTAGAATAAATTTTTTAAATAAGACGAATGGTCAAAGTTGATGTAAAAAGTTAATCGCGTAAATAATTTAAAACCGGAGGGAGTAACTCCGTCCCAAAAATATAAGTATTTCTAGTTTCGATCAAAGTCAACTTTTTAATTTTGACTAATAATATTTAGAAAATTTAAAAAAATTTAATATTAAAAGTTACATAATATAAAAGTTTATTTCACGATAAATCTAGTAATATAATTTATATGCAATAAAATTTTGTAACTTTTCATTATTAATGATCAAAGTTAAATAAAATTGACTTTAACTAAAGCTAAAAATATTTTGGACATCACCAACGGTATCCATCTTAGATAAGTTTAAGCCACGTCACTAATAATAAACTCTTTGCTTGAATACATACATATGCTTGAGAAAATGTTCCATTTGATCAAGAAACATTTATTGTGTTTGTGTAAATCAACTTCTTGTTAGTACAAATGAAGCGGTTAATCCAAGATTACCAAGGATTGCCATATTCAGTTGCAACTTGCAACGCAATGCAGCAAGCGTCTGCATTGCAAACACAGCGCATGGATGCCGGAGGGCGCGATCAGGCCTGTGCGCGATGGCTTGCTGTTCCATGCGGCCGTGCCATTGATGAACGTAGTAGCAATATTGCTGCGCCCCGATTCCCGTGAAGCCAATTGAATGCAGGCAAATCCTCAGTTCATTCACTTCATTTCGCCCCCGTCTCGTGACCACATTTACGCTTGCTTGGCTCTGAATTCAATGGCCCCTCTGCGTCTCGTCTCTCTGTCCCTCTGACACTATAAAACCTGCGGCCTCTGCCGCACCTTCCCTCCAACTCCAACGGTCCTGACTCTTTCGAGCGCGTGCGCGCCATTCTTGCACGCGCCGGGCCGCAACAAAGCACGTTGCGATGGCATCGGCACTGGCCGCGTGGTCACGGATCGTGGTCGTCGTGGTGGTGATGGTCGGCGTCCGACCGTCGTGCCGCGGCGAGTTCACGGTGGTGGTGCCGTCCGCGGCGCTGGTGGACGCGCCGCAGACGGGGTTCACCGACCGGGCGCGCACCGATCCGGCCGAGCAGCGCGCCGTGCAGGAGGTGATGGCGGCCACGGGCAACGGCTGGGCGTGGGGCATCGCGGACGTGTGCCGCGGCCGGTGGCACGGCATCGAGTGCGTGCCCGACCGCGACGACGTGTACCACGTCGTGTCCCTCGCCTTCGGCGCGCTCTCCGACGACACGGCGTTCCCAGCCTGCGACGCGGCGCGCGCCACGCTCTCCCCGGCCGTGCTCGCGCTCCCGCACCTCCGCTCGCTCTTCTTCTACCGGTGCTTCACGGCCAACCCGCAGCCCGTCCCAGCGTTCCTCGGCCGCCTCGGCCCGACGTTCCGGTCGCTCGTGCTCCGCCAGAACGGCCACGTTGGACCGATCCCCGCGGAGCTCGGGAACCTCGCGGCGCTGCGCGTGCTCGACCTCCATGGAAACCACCTCGCCTCCGCCATCCCGGCCACCGTCCAGGCCCTGAGCCACCTCCAGACGCTCGACCTCAGCTACAACCGGCTCTCCGGCCCGGTGCCCCACTTCAAGTTCCAACGCCTAAGCATTCTCGACCTCAGCCACAACGCGCTGCAGGGCCGCGTGCCGACGAGCCTCGGCCAGTGCCGGTCACTGCTAAAGATTGACCTCAGCCAGAACCGCCTCGCCGGCACGATCCCGGACGCGCTCGGCAACCTGTCGGACCTCATGCTGCTAGACCTCAGCCACAACGCGCTGTCCGGCCCGATTCCAACCGCGATCAGCCGCCTGTCGTCGCTGCGGTCGCTGATCCTCAGCGACAACCGGATGCAGTTCATGACAGTACCTGGCGACTTCTTCTCCGGGCTCAAATCGCTGACCACGCTGGTTCTCTCCGGCATGGGCCTCGCCGGGTCTATCCCCAAGTCCATCGGGGAGCTGAGCGAGCTCCGGGTGCTACGTTTGGACAACAACCAGTTCACCGGCGTGATACCGGCGAACTTCCGGCGGCTGGAGAAGGCGAGCGAGCTCCGTGTCGATAGCAATCGGCTGGTGGGACCGATACCGTTCGGCAAGGAGATGATGTGGAGGCTGGGGAAGAAGCTGCGCGTCAGCGGCAACGAGGCGCTATGCTATGACGCGAAGCAAGAAGGCCTTGAAGGTGTCGTAGCACTTGCCGGCGTCGCGGACTGCGACAGCATGAGGAGCCGTACCACACAACACTTGGTCTGGAGCAATAGCACTGTCGGTGGCCGCGGCAGAACAGTTGCCGGCACCGGAATGAGCATGTCGATGTCCGCTGCTTCCGGCGGCCGTAACTCGGGTGGTGCTTGTGTTGGGAGTTGGCCTCTGCTCGTGTCTCTGCACCTTGCATGGTTTGTAGCTTTGTACTTGTAGGTAAGGCGAAGTGGTGATTGGCCGAACTGTCGGCTGTTGTGTAAACAGTGCAGCTAAATTCTGACGAGGGGATTGTACAAGGACCTGTCTATATTTGGAGTGAAGGGAAATAAAGAGGAGACAATATATCAAATTGTATAGTACCTTGGATCTAAATTGGATGCCCCGGATTAATCTGACGTGGATTATTATCTGTGTTTTCTATGCCATTGTCAGCGTGTCACTAGGCTTGACGCGGGAAAATTAATTTACAATTGAACAACTCACATATGCCGGTCCTCCTCAATGCTTCATTGTAAAATTTTAAAATGATCTGGCTTGTAGTAAGATAAGATGTAAGCCTCTTAGAACTGCTCGTTACTGATGCTTTAGGAAGCCAAAAATGGACAAGCCCTTGACAAACCGCACGACCTTTACTCTTACTCTCCTGTGCCTTCAAAATGTCATCTTAACACAGGGTTGTATGTTCTTATATAAATTTGATGATGTTTTCTCTTTTTCATTTTGGATTTGATGTTTGCTTATTTACATCAACTCCTTTAAGTTATAGTACTAGTGTTGTTTGCCACTGCAAGCAACAGATACTTTTAAGACCAAGTGTTTAATGTGATAGTTACATTCTGTAAGATTGGGTATAATGCGTGGGATATATTGCTTGAGCCTCTTGGGCCGATTATATAGGAGTACATGGCTTGGAGGGCAAGTAGCCTCTCCTAGAGATAAGGAAGGTTATTCCGAGATTACAATCAATTCTAAACTAACCATATCCGGAGTTGCCTAATATACTATAACATCCCCCCATAGTCACAACAGGAGCATGCAGACATTGAGACTGGCGAATGAACCGAAGAGATGACATCCCTCGCAGTCGCAACCATCGCAGATGTTGTGGCTGGAATGGGGGCCGAAGAGGCTTGTCAACACTACTACAAAACGAGGCTACGGTGTTACTCAAAAAATTATAACAATATCGGCCGAATATAACAGCTGACACTAACAAGTCTCACTGGCCTCTAAACGTTACGACCTGACACTATTGTGACCACAACAGTGTCGGATCCAAGTGATATCATCATACAAAACGATACTAATGACTAAAATTGTCGGTACCAGTAGACGTCACGAGCAATCGATACTACAAAACACGACATCAGTGTCGGTTATTGTTTACTTCATCCACATTCGACACTAGGAAAGAACACTATAGTACGGACAAACGTGATCCAACAAAAAACAATATTGATAATTAACCTATCAATGTCGGTCGCACTGATGTCAAGAATAACCGAAACTAATATATTTTAGCAGTGTCGGTTTTTTTACCGTAGGTCAAAATGACACAGCTATCTAATATATTATATATAATGAAAAAAAGGAAGAAAGTACAACAATATTTCGAGACTGTACATTGCTGGCCGTGCAATGTACATTCTATATATACAGTTTACATGCTCTCTCGACACAGACAGAATGTCAGATCTTATAAACAGGTCAACACTTACAAGAAAAGGTGAGGTGAGACTAAAATACAATGAGCAATAGTGTCGGTCAAGTATGACGTCAACAGAAACCGACATAAAAGTTATCATTGTACTCCCTCTGTTCCAAAACACTCCCTCTCTTTCAAAATATTTATTAAATTAAAGAGCCTGTCCATATGCATGTACTCTTTTTTTTATATTTAACTTGCAGCAATTTTTTTTATAAAATTACAGAACCTACAATAATTTTATAATATTTAACTTTTACTATTATTATTTATAAAATGACAGAATATCTAATATTATTTTACGTAGCTATTTCTATTATATAATAAAAAAAGAATGTTCAACGATTTGACCAGGTTCGCACCGGAGATTACGCAGGTTATGCGCAACCTCATGTGCCAATCTGTCATATAGTTTACACGCTTCCATATATATGTACAGACAACCAGAGCTTATAAGTTAGTAGATACTACCAAGTATACTTGAGGTGGGACTAAAGTTACGTCAAGTAATAGTGTCAGGCGGTTATGATGTCAGCGGAAACCGATATTACAATGAGTTATAGTGTCGCTTCTATATGACGTCAGCGGAAACCGATATTATGACGGGCAATAGTGTCGGTCACGTATTATGTCAGTAGAAACCGATATTAAAACGACAAACCGACTTTGCAGCCGGGATTACACTTTTAACTTTTACTAATAATATTTATAAATTTACATAACTTGTAAACATAATATTTATAAAATTATAAAATTACTACTAGTACTTATAATAACTAGTGTTTCATGTTTCATTCCTCCTTCTCCTCCTTCTGAACAGCTGCATTGACCACCTCGGTGGAGAAGCGCTTGATAGTCGCCGCGTCGCGATGGGATGCCAGCTAAACTAGAGTGTCGAAGGAGAAGTCAAGCTGGCATACCTTTACCTCAGACCGTATGCGGTCCGCAACTATCTGCGCCAGGTCATGGCGCTCCGACTCCATCTTCTCAAGGAGTCAACATCCCTTCCAGAGGAGCCATGACGTGAAGGAAGTGGGTAGGAGACCCCCTTGGTCTAAAAGGAGCTCTAGACGACCCAGCTTCAAATTCATCACAGCACCATTTATCTTCTTTAAGATATCCGATACTATGTCAGTTTGGAGCCGGAGAGACACCCGCATATCGTCAAGATCTTGACAAAGCTTGACGAGCCATGCCTCTGACTCCTGAAGCTGCCTCCCAAGCTCCTACACTCTCTGTGACGCCATTGGAGACGAAGATGAAGATGGTTTGAAAGATGGTTCGAAAGATATGAGATGGAGAACACGAGAATGAAGATGGTTCGAAAGATGGTTGTGACCCCTTTTATAGCCCTTGGGGTGACAGTCTAGTTTTCACAGAGCGATTCACCTTCCGACGCTTCAGTTTCCACTGAGCGACGGTCTAGTTGGATTCTTCTAGTGGGACCGAGAGTTTTGACGATCAATATGG
The DNA here is from genome assembly GCA_001602315.1 of Zoysia pacifica. Lineage (NCBI taxonomy): Eukaryota > Viridiplantae > Streptophyta > Magnoliopsida > Poales > Poaceae > Zoysia > Zoysia pacifica. The sequence continues at coordinate 19,878 of BCLH01003343.1, forward strand.
TGTGACAGTCAATATAGACACTAATGGTGTCGGGCAAGTATAACGTCAGTATAAACCGAAATTACAATGAACAATAGTGTCGTTCAAGTATGACGTTAGCAGAAACCAACATTACAATTAGTAGGAACCAACATTACAATTAGTAGTGTGTCGGTTAATTATGACGTCAGCAAAAACCAACATTAATGTAACTTCTATTTTCCTTTAAAACAAACTGAAACATGTTTGGCACTGAAACAGCGAACCAACAACATTGACACATTTTCATAATTCAATCAAAAATAAGAGTCTAAAACACAATACATTTCTCATATTCTCTTACTTTAACAGGTGTCGGGATCACGTACCCCGGGTACCTAACAGATCGCTCCAACGGGAGAAAATCGGGGGTCGGATGACACGGGCTCCGACCCCTCCGCGACGACCTACGACGGCTATCTCATGGCCGCGCAGGGGCGCGAAGACCTCGGGCTCCGAGGATCAACACCCGGGAGCGACCCCCAGGAGGCAGGTACCGCGTTATGGTACATTTACTCCGGGAACCAGCTACCATCCGTCCCGACGAGACAGGACGAGATTCACCACGGCGACACTCCAGCAGAAAGCTGCGACGACTGCCAGACACGATGGGACAGCACTGTAGCTAGCACAGTAGCGCCGAACAGGTACCACGGTACCCGCCGACGTGCCCGACGCGACGGGTCATGACCGCGCCTGGACGGAACGAAGTGATGTCGACAACGACGGAAGGGTCCACCTGTCGGCGAGACGGCAGGATCGCGTAGGACCCATTGCATGTAACCTCAGGGCTCTCCCTATATAAAGGGAGGCCCGAGGAACGATAGAGAAGTGAGGAGAACACCACACCAAGCACACCCCGATTTTCTCACACTCAGGGTCCTCCTGCGAAGAGAGGCCCCCGTCGATAATCCGCTCCCTGGACGTAGGATATTACACCACTCGGGTGGCCCGAACCAGGCGAAAAACCCCCTTGAGTCTACCTCAGACTAGGCCATATCGAATCCGAAGGCATACCGTCCCTCACGATCGTATCTTTACTGTGTCGGTGGTCAGAACGCCGACAGTTGGCGCGCCAGGAAGGGGCGTAGGCATCTCTTTTGGTGTGCTCTCGTTTCGGTTTTTCGATGGCTCCATACTTCGTGGTAGGGGACGTTTCGATCTCTCACCTCCGCTTTGAAGACGCCACGGTCACTGTCCCTAGAGACGGTCGATCGTGGCAAGCCCTCGCTTTCGTCTCTGGGCAAACTTTCCGTTTCGGGAGCCTGGACTTCGTCGCGGACGAAGGCGGCAAGCTCTGCCTCCAGGCTCCGCGTGGAAGGCGCCCTCACTGGTGGCCCCGGAGCCATCTTATTTTGAGGCATGAACCGTCGAGGGAGTGCTTCACTCTCCACGCCCCCAAGAGCACGGAACCGGCGACTCCCGGCACCACGCCGCCGGGTGCCAACCTGTCCTTGCACCCTCCAGTGGACGTCGCCGGCCAAGCTTGGCCGCCCCCGGGACGCACTGACAGCCCCGAGCCTAGGGGCAAGGCCCCAGCCGGGCTTAGCGACACGGCGCGAGCCCGAGGGCGATCCACCTACCAGCAGCTCGCAGCTGGGGGGCCGCCAACCTTCGACACCCCGCTCGAGAACCTCGCGGCGGCAGCGTGCATCCTCAACGAGACCGCTGCCCCCGAGGACCCGACGCTGAGGGAAGTGTACGACCGCGTACGCTTCTACCTCGGCAGCGCACTTCAGCGACCAGAAGCGTCTCTCTGACCCCAGCAGTCGGAGACGAAAAGCAAACGCCAGTCCCAGGACCGGCGGAGCTCGGCGCGCGACAGCCCAGTCGAGGAACGGTGCCCTCGACACCATGCAGGGTCAGTCCTCCCCCGCCTCGGCCCCAACCTCGACGTCCGCGGCACCATCGACGCCAGGCGCCAAGCGAGGAGCGAGCTCCGCGACAAATCCCGCCGGAGACGCTCCCACGACCGCTACTACCGACGCGGCTCCCTCGACTCCAGGAGCCCGAGCCCTGAGGGGGTCGGACCCAGAGCGTTCGGATCGCTCATCCGGCACGCGAAATTCCCGCAGAGGTTTCGCGCCCCGACCACCATCGGCCGCTACAACGGAGAAACAAACCCCGTCCACTGGCTGGAGGACTACCGCCTCGCCTGCAGGACCGGAGGGGCGGACGACCTGTTCGCCATCCAGTACTTGCCTCTCTTCCTCACCGACTCCGCCCGGGGATGGCTCGAACACCTCCCCGAGGGCTGCGTCCAAGACTGGAGCGACCTGCGTCGAGTCTTCGTTGGCAATTTCCAAAGGACTTACACGCGTCTAGGTAACTCCTGGGACCTCAAAAATTGTAAGCAGGGGTCCGGCGAGTCGCTTCGGGAATATATCCAGCGCTTTTCACGAAAGCGCAACGAGCTCCCCAGCGTCAGCGACGCCGACGTGATCAACGCCTTCACCTGCGGCACGGCGTCCAAGGCGCTCGTCCACAAGTTGGGCCGAAGGAACCCTCGGACAGCCCGAGACCTCCTCGACATCGCCACCACCTTCGCCACCGGAAAAGAGGCCGTGCAGGCTAACTTCGACCGAGGTCGGGCGAAGGACGAAAGGTCGGGGAACGACCGTCGGGGAGATCAACCCCTCGATCGGTCCACGAACCGCCGCAACGAGCGGGGTGGCGGCAGCTCGAGCCGCAAGGGCAAAGATCGGCGCCACGATGACGACTTAGTGGCCGCCGCAGACCACCCGGCCCGACTCCCGACCAAGAAACCGGCTAACCATGACGGCCACTTCGACAAGATGCTTGATCGACCCTGCCCCAACCATTCTATGCTGGTCAAGCACACCCTCCGAAATTGCCATCTGGCAAGGAGGTTCTTCAGGAGCGAGCCCCAAGCCGGCTTCTCGGCGGCCAAGACCAACCCTCAAGCCAAGGGCGCCGGGGAAGACGAAGGGAAGGCTTTCCTCGAGCCGAAGGACTGCCTCATGATCTTTGGTGGCCCTGCGGCCTACTGCGAATCTCGCAGCCGCCAGAAGAGGACATGGCGCGAAGTCAACGCTGTCAACCCCGCGGTCCCCCGCTACCTCAAGTGGTCCGAGGCCTCGATCACTTTCGATTGGGCCGACCACCCGGACCACGTCCCACAGCCCGGGCGCCTCCCGTTAGTGCTCGACCCCATCGTCGGCTCCGTGCGCCTGTCAAAGGTGTTCATGGACGGAGGAAGCGCCCTCAACATCCTCTATGCCGACGCCTTCCGGGCGATGAGGCTGACAGAGGCCGACCTCCGTCCGACTCACGCCCCGTTTCACAGAGTCGTCCCCGGGGCCTACACGACGCCCCTCGGCCAAGTCACGCTCCCAGTCACATTCGGTGACCGGAGCAATTTCCGGACCGAGTCGCTCACCTTCGAAGTGGTGGAATTCACCGGCGCCTACCACGCCATCCTGGGTCGGCCGTGTTACGCGAAGTTCATGGCCGTCCCCAACTACGTTTACCTGAAGCTGAAGTTGCCCGGGCCGAAGGGCATCATCACGGTCTCCTCGCGCTTCCAACATGCTCTGGCTTGCGAGCAGGATAGCTTCGAGCTAGCCGCCGCCGAATCGGGCCCGGCCCGGCTAGACGCGATACGCAAGACGGAGGGGGCGAGCCCAGCGCTCCACTCCAAACCCGAGTCGTCATCATCTTTCAAGCCCGCCGACGACTCCAAGGAGGTCACTCTCGACCCCGTCGACCCCTCCAAGAAGGCCAGGATCAGGACAGCGCTCTCCGGCGAATAGGGAAGCGCGCTCGTTGACTTCCTCGCCCGGAATCGGGACGTCTTTGCCTGAGCATCGTCGGACATGCCCGGCATCCCGAGAGAAGTCGTCGAGCACTCCCTCGGCATCATCACGGGCTCTCGGCCCGTGAAGCAGCGACTCCGGCGTTTCGACGACGAGAAGCGCCGGGCCATCGGGGAAGAATTGGCAAAGCTCCTGGAGGCTAAGTTCATTCAAGAGGTTTACCACCCCGAGTGGTTAGCCAACCCTGCAATGGTGAAGAAGAAGACCGGGCAATGGAGGATGTACGTTGATTACACAAGTCTCAACAAGGCCTGCCCGAAGGACTGCTTCCCACTCCCGCGCATCGATCAGGTGGTGGACTCGACCGCCGGGTGCGAAACCCTGAGCTTCCTCGATGCCTATTCGGGGTATCACCAGATCTCTATGCGCGAGTCCAACCGGCCGGCTACATCCTTCATCACGCCCTTCGGATCCTTCTGCTACATCACCATGCCGTTCGGGCTCAAGAACGCAGGAGCCACGTACCAGCGCTGCATGCAGAAATGCTTCCACGACCAGCTGGGTCGAAATCTGGAGGTCTACATCGATGACATCGTCATCAAGACCTGACGGACCTCCGACCTCATCCAGGACCTGGAAGAGGCATTCGCCAACCTCCGGCGCTACCGGATCAAGCTGAATCCCGAAAAATGCGTTTTCGGGGTACATTCGGGCAAGCTGCTCGGCTTCGTCATCTCAGAACGGGGAATCGAAGCGAACCCCGAGAAGATCTCCGCGATCCTCAAACTCGGGCCAATCGGCAACGTAAAAGGCGTCCAGAAGCTGACCGGATGCTTGGCGGCCCTTAGCCGCTTCATCTCAAAATTTGGCGAGAAAGCGATGCCTTTCTATCAACTGCTGCGAAAAGCAGAGCGATTCACCTGGACCGCCGAGGCCCAGGAGGCCTTCGACCAGCTCAAGACCTTGCTTTCATCGCCGCCGGTGCTTACGTCCCCGACCCAAGGAGAAGCCCTCCTGCTCTACCTCGCGGCGACTTCGAAAGTCATCAGCACCATCCTCGTCGTCGAGCGAAGCGAGGAGGGACGGGCTCTGACTGTCCAACGGCCTGTCTACTTCGTCAGCGAGGTATTGGCCGACGCCAAGACTCGGTACACCCAAGTGGAGAAGCGGATCTACGCTGTCCTCATCACTAACCGCAAGCTGCGCCACTACTTCACGAGCCATCCCGTCCACGTCGTCACTGGCTTCCCCCTCGGAGAAATTGTCGGTGCCAAGGACGTAGTCGGACGCCTCGCCACGTGGGCCATGGAACTCCTGGGGCTCGACGTCGCTTTTACCCCACGGCAGGCCATCAAGTCCTAGGTCCTGGCCGACTTCGTCGCCGAGTGGACCGAAGCTCAAGAGCCGTCAGCCTCCGACGCCGTCGAATGCTAGACCATGTACTTCGACGGCTCCTGCATGCTCAAAGGCACAGGGGTTGGGGTCGTCCTAATCTCCCCGAAGGGAGACAGGTTCCGATACGTGCTGCAGCTGCAGTTCCAAGCCTCCAACAACACGGCCGAATACGAGGCGCTCCTCCACGGCCTGCGAATGGCCACCACCCTCGGCGTTCAACACCTCTACGTCAAAGGCGACTCTGAGCTAGTCGTCAGCCAAGTCATGAAGGCTGCCAGCTGCCGAGACCCGAAGATGCAAGCCTACTGCCAAGAAGTTCATAAATTCGAAGAAAAGTTTGACGGACTCGAACTCCATCACATCCTGCGTCGGGACAACGAAGCCGCGGATGCCCTCGCCAAGATGGGCTCGGAACGCCAGACGGTCCCCGACGACGTCTTCCTCGAAGTGCTCACCAAGCCTTCCGTCAGAATCACGGAGGAACCACTCGTCGAAGGTCCGGCCAACGAGCCGACCCTCGGACCAGGAGCAGAGATCATGGCAGTCGCCCCCAATTGGTCTCGCGACATCTTCGCCGACCTGCAAGATGGCACTCTCCCGGCCGACCCCGAGGGAGCTCGGAAGGTCATGCGGCAAGCCAAGGCGTACGTCATCTCAGGCGACGAGCTCTACAAACGAAGCCCGAGTGGTATATTGCAGCGCTGCATCCCTCCGGAGCAGGGCATGCACCTGCTCGACGATATCCACTCAGGCATTTGCGGTCATCACGCCGGACCCAGAACCCTCATCGGCAAGGCCTTTCGACAAGGTTTTTATTGGCCGACGGCTGTGGCCGACGCCCAAAAGCTCGTCCGAGCTTGCCAGGGCTGCCAGTTTTATGCCCGACAGACGCACCTGCCGGCGCAAGAGCTGTAGACTATCCCGTTCGCCTGGCCCTTCGCCGTCTGAGGACTCGATATCCTCGGACCATTCAAGAGAGCACCTGACGGTTTCACCCATCTCTTCGTCGCCGTCGACAAGTTCACCAAGTGGATTGAAGCCGAGCCGGTGCCCAACATCACCTCAACCCGAGCGGTCGGGTTCATCCACAACATCATATGTCGATTCGGAGTCCCGAACTCCATAATCACCGACAACGGCGCACAATTCACCAGTCGGCAATTCCAAGAATTCTACGACGAATACCACATTCGCCTGGACTTTGCCTCCGTGGCGCACCCCAGGACGAATGGGCAAGTTAAACGGGCCAACGGGATGATACTCCAAGGCTTGAAGCCTCGAATCTACGACTCCGTCAGAAGGGCAGCGGGACGATGGGTAAACGAACTCCCGTCAGTCCTCTGGGGTCTGCGAACGACCCCCAACAGAACCACCGGGTTCACGCCGTTCTTCATGACATTCGGGGCGGAAGCGATGCTACCAACCGACCTCGACTACGACTCTCCGCGAGTCCAAGCCTACGATGACAAGAGATCGCAGGCCGCTTTGCAGGACAGCCTCGACCAGCTGCAAGAAGCGCGCGAGGTCGCTCTCCTGCGCTCCGCCAAGTACCAGCAAAGCCTACGGCGGCTGCATGCTCGGCGCGTCAAAGGTCGGGCGTTCAACGTCGAAGACATCGTGTTGAAAAGGGTACAAATGAAGGCCGACCGGCACAAGTTGTCGCCTCATTGGGAAGGACCCTTTGTAATCAAGCACGTCCTACGGCCCGGCGCCTACAAGTTGGCAACCGAGGACGGTCAGGAACTTGCGAACGCATGGAATATCGAGAACCTCCGACGGTTCTACACCTAATAAAAACAGCTAAGTTTTTGTGATCCCGTTCTTTTTCATTCTCGGGTGCAAGCCCAGGCCGACCCGGCCACCCCCCGCACCCGGGGGCTACTTACCTGCACCCTAGCCAGTGTCGAAACGTCCGACCGCGTTTTTCGACTCGTTATTTATCGACTTTAAACGCCAGGGCGCCGCTCTCCGTTAACTGTGTTTGTCGTTTTTCGTTTCCTCGGGGTCGGATCCCCGACCCGCGCCAAACTCGCGGGTGACCCTCAAACGACACTTCGCGCGTTTTTCGTTCAAAGCCTTCCCATGACGGCCACTACGAATCAGGACCTGATGACGCTCTATGGCTGTATCGGGTCCGGCACCCGACCCTACGAGCTATACTCAGTCCATTCGTTTGATTGACGCCATGGGGGCACGAAAAACAGACGCAGTATGCGAAGGAGGGTCGGAAATTCGCATTCAAACTTTCTCGAACAACATTGTTTGAATGATACTTTATTAACACAATAACACTTTACATATTTGACCTATACATAGGGAAACGGCCCGAATCGCTTGGGCAGGAGGTCCTCCGTCTTGAATTCGACGACGGCCTTCGCCCCCGGCTCCAGCGTCTCCACCGCGATTGCATCGATCTGCTCATCCGAGTAGCCCGACGCGAAGCCTTCAACAACCCTGCCGAGGTCCGCATCCGGGTAATGGGAGTGGACCAGGGCCAAGGCTGTCAAGGACCCGTCCTCCAGCGCCCTCATCACGACGTTGGAGACGACTTCCGGGAGTTGCCTCAGAGCGTGCGCGACGACCGCCGTCGGGACAGAATCTGGCGCTCCAGAGTATAACCTCCCGATAAGATTCAAACCCGCCGACCTCAGGGTCTGAACCTCGCCCGCCAACCCTGCACTTCGAAACGTTAGAAGGCCAGCGGTGACCAGAGCAATCAGGAAAGGACCAACCCTTACCGTCCCGCTCCTTGACGGCGGCCTTCGCGGCCTGCCCTGCCCGGTCGAGGCTCTTCCGCAGGCGCTCATTCCGGATTTGGGCCGCCGAGAGCTCCTCGTGGACCTTGGCGGCCTCTTCGCGCGTCTCGCCGAGGTCCGCCACCGCCTGCTCGACCTTGGACTGGAGCACCACCCGCTCCGACTTCAGGAGGTCGACCTGCTCAAAGGCACGGTCGCGCTCGTCCTTCGTCATACGCAGCGTGAACTCCAGGGTCGAGCGGGCCCCCTCGGCATGTTGGTGGAGAAGCCCGAGCCGTCGCATCTCGGTCTCGTGCTCCGCCACTTGGCGACGAAGACCTGCAAAAGAGTGAGTCAGGGTCCGACCCAGACGTCGAGGAAAACCGCAACGCCTTACCGGTAACCGTAAGGTTGGCCTGCTCAAGGGCCACCGCGGTCCGAGTTGCCCGCGCCTCGGACGCCGCCACCTCGGCACGCTCCTTGTTCGCCTCCTCAAGGGCGACACGGGCCGACTCCCGCGCGGCGAGGAGCTGCGACCTCAAGTCAGCCGCAGCCTCCCCCGACTCGGCCCGCGCTTTCGCCAGCTCTTCCTTGAGGCCGTCGACCTCGGCTTGGACGATGAACCCGCGCGGTGGCCGACCAAGGACCGCGTACAAGTTATCCTGCAAAAAGTTATCAGCCCGAGAATCGGAAAAATAAAAGCGAAACAACCGGACCCGAGCCTAACAGCACTCGACGAGGTGGTCTTCATCACAGATGGCGCCGACCTCCTCAGCGACCCCCAACAGCTGGCGAAGGCCGGCGACCAACCGCATGTTAAGGGCTCGGGCGCCTCCCACCCGATCCATCAGATAGCCGAAGCCATCAATCGCCCCCTCGAGTAGGAGGGGCCCTCGCCCAGGGACCTCCCAGGCGGCGATCGGCGCCCTCGGATCATGCGCCTCAACGGCGGCCCCGGCATCACCGCTCGGATCGGCGGAGCACGACGCTCCGACAACCTCGGGCAGTTTGCCGAGGGCCGTCTCGCTTAGGACACGCCCGGCCGTGGGCGCGTCCGAAGGCGACGAGGCCGCCACACCCTCCAAAGGCCCTGTCGTCCGTGACGGCGCCGACGGC
>BCLH01003344.1:0-22494 GCA_001602315.1 Zoysia pacifica
TCCTCGTTTCTCCCTTAGAACTGTCCATGGTTTTGCTATAGATTATATTTTTTTTTGGCTAAAGGAATAGATTATACTCTTGATATTATTCGATTACAAGATTTTCTTTAGATCCTTTCGTGGTTCTTGAGCTTGATGTCAGAGGATAACTTATCCCTTTTCTGAACTTGCCTGTTAGATTCAGACAATAGACGCCACCTGAAGGCTCTGATATTAATCTACCAATGATCACGAATCAACCACTCAAATCACTGCTAAAATTTGCAAGAAGCATTCTCTATGAATAATTAGAGGAAACTACGGCAACTCCTCTGAAAAGATTGCCTGAACTTTTGTTGCCTGGCCGCCTGGGTAACAAGAAGCTGCAACTGCGCTGCATGTACTTCGTTCCCCAACCTAACGAAATCCTCGAACAAGTGGCCCGGGTGAGCATTTTTTGCTCACCGACGGCTACACGCGTGAGGACCACGCCGCATGCGTGCCACCTTTCGACCGGTGTGAGAACACGTCGCGCTACGTAGCACACCGGCCTATGCACACATAGCTCTCTTGCTTTCGAAGCAGCGTTCATGGTTTCCCTCTGAGTCAAACCAGTCTATTCCACTTGCTCGAAAAGACATGGGCAGCCAGTGACGGCTTTGGATTTACATCCAAGGACTAACCTGTTGAATAGCATCAAGGATCTCTCTTTTTCAATAGTGGGATATATCTTCCTTTTTCAATAGTGGGATGCCAAAATGCGGCTATCATTGATGCCAACAAACCGACCATTAGCGACCTTATCAATCAATCAGTATCCCGATAATGCCAGTAGATACATGCATCGCAACCTTGTGACTTTTAAAATAAATTTAAAATGAAAAGATGTATTTAGTAACATTTCAAATGGAAGCAAATTAAACATTATCAAATCGTGTCATCTTTTCTAACAACCAGTGTCTTTCATGTGTTAGTAGCACTTGCAGGGTTAATTAGTGATTAAAAACAGCTCCAACTTATTGTAGAGTCACAGTGAAAACATTCTCTCTAGTTCTACTCGTTTATACACTAGCACAACCTTTTTGTGTTATAAAAACTATTGATTGCTTTACTAGTTTGTGAGAAGTAAGAGGCACCTCGAAATATCTTTTTTTTTTCTTTCAAAACCGGGTTCTTTTTTTTTTTTTGGTATGCTCTCTGATTTTACACATTCAGAGTGGGCCGAGGGCCAACCTTATTGAATGGCAATGGCGAAGTGTTGCAAAACAAAGTACTCCCTCCATCCACTTTTATTTGTCTTTCTACCTTTAGGCACGGGATTAAAGAGAAGTAAAAAAAGTATGGTACACAGTAAAACAAGGAAAGAGATAGAGAACAAGGAAAGAGATAGAGAACAGATGTATTGTTAAGAGATAAAGTGTATTAGAAATAAAGAAAGATATATTAAAAAGTGAGAACAATAAATATTTAGAAATAATTTTTGAATGATAGATTGTGACAAATAAAAGTAAATAAAGTAGCACATTTGAGTTGCATACCATACAAACTATCCTAACCTTGTTGGAATGACTGACACATCGACCCTCTGATCCATCCGTATGGATGCTAAGTTACGAGCAAATTCCTTATAAGCCATTGAAAAAAAATCATAATCCTTTCTCAGCTACTAGAAAAATAATTTTGCTTTCTGTGACTTCGCTTGAGATTCTTTCCTTTACATGCCACTCCTGAGTAGAAAATACCTTAAAATATTCTTTCATTGAAGATGTAACCAGAAATTAGTTTTTATAAAATACTTGATCACAAAAGAGAATTACAGTGACTTTTAGAATTTTATTGATTTCTTTAACATTTTTAGAAATTAAGATAATTCGTATAAAAATTTTAATTCATAACATATGTTGAATTTCTAGTGGGCCAGTGGACCTAATAATAAACATTGTTCATCTTTATATGTTCTATCACCACAAAGGATATCAAAGCAATGGAAGTTGCTTTTCATTGAGCCACAATAAAGGAGAAAATAAAATCCTAAAAGAAAAAGATCCCTCAAAAATGGCATATAGAGGAAGGAAAATCATAAACCGTGGTACAAAGAAAAACATTTTTAAGTGGCTGATAATGGATTAGTATTTCTTTCAATGGCTCACATGGATTTGCTTGAGTTATTGCTGCGTAAGCTTGGCTCATGTAGGCCCATTTGTTTCCACTTATTGGGAGAAGTGTTTATAAGAATACCCGTTTATTCTCACTCTAAAGATTTTGTCGATTCTTATAGTTCAAATATGTGAATCCGCTTATCAGAAAATCAGATTCTCATGAAAATAAGTAAATCATTTAGATGGAATTTTCTTTTATTTCAGTAATAAACCGCTTATAAGCGGAAACAAACTGGGCCGTAGTGATCGTGGCCTGGTCGAACAAAGCTGGGCCCTAATTTATCATGAACTTATTGATTCTTCCGGTTTTAGTTTATTAGATTGCGTTTCTCCGTTAAACCCGTAGTCACATAAATTTGGATTTATGAGAGGATTACGATTAAACCCATAGTCACATAAATTTGGATTTATGAGAGGATTACCATTTTATGTTACTCTGCTTTCTCTGTTAAACTAAGCAAGCGAGAAGCATCTAACATTTTCGGCTGTGCCTTTGCACGATTACAGCGAATGATTTCTGCGACCGGCTCGCGACGGTCGGGTTCAGCTCGAACCTGATCTCGTACCTCACGCTACAGCTGCACCTGCCGCTCGTGGAGGCCTCCAACATCATCAGCAACTTCCACGGCACAGCCAACCTCACCCCGCTCATCGGCGGGCTCATCGCCGACTCCTTCGCCGGTCGCTTCTGGACCATCACGTTCGGCTCCATCATCTACCAGCTCGGCATGGTCTGCCTCACCCTCTCCGCGGCTCTCCCCTCGCTCCGCCCGCCGCCCTGCACCAAGCACGCCGCCGAATGCAAGCGTGCATCGTCCTTCCAGCTCGGTGTGCTCTACGCCTCGCTGCTCTGCACATCCATCGGCACAGGGGGCACCCGCCCCTGCGTCATGGCGTTCGGTGCCGACCAGCTGGAGCTGGACGCGCACAAGCGCCATGGCGCGAGGCCCAAGTGGAGCTTCTTCAACCTTTACTTCTTCGGGGTCGAGCTCGCGAAGCTTACGGCCGTGACAGCCGTGGTGTACGTCCAGGAGAACGTCGGGTGGGAGTGGGGGCTCGGCGTGCCCACCATTGCCATGCTCGTCGCAGTGATCGCGTTCATGTCCGGGTACGCTCTTTACGTCAAGATGCCACCCGGTGGAAGCCCCCTTGTCCGGCTGGCGCAGGTCATCGCTGCCGCTTTCAAGAAGCGGAAAGCTATCGTGCCGGACTCGAGCTTCCTTTACCAGGATAAGCAGCTCGACGCCGGCATCTCCACCACTGGACGTCTTCTCCATACGCATCAGCTAAAGTAAGTAGACAGTGCTAATGTCCGTGTATTCTTTTTTTTTTCGCGATGGCAGCAGCTAATTTCGTGCCTGCTTTGTTAGGTTCCTTGATAAGGCGGCCATTGTGACGGAAGGCGACGTGCTGCCGTCCGGCCAGCCCAAACTTTGGCGCCTGGCGACGGTGCACCGTGTCGAGGAGCTCAAGTCGATCATCCGCATGCTGCCCATCTGGGCGGCGGGCATCCTCCTGGTGACCTCGGCGTCGCACAACAGCAGCTTCGCAATCCAGCAGGCGCGCACCATGGACCGCGACATCACGTCGCACTTCAAGATCCCGCCGGCCTCCATGCTCATCTTCGAGAACGTCTCCATGCTGCTCACACTCACCTTCTACGACCGCGTGCTGGTCCGTGTGCTCCGCCGCTACACCGGACACCCCAGCGGCATCACCCACCTCCAGCGCACGGGCGTAGGAATGACCATCGCCATGCTGTCCAACGCGGCGGCCGCGGTCGTCGAGCAGAGGCGCAAGGCCGTCGCCGCTGCGAATGGGCTGCTCGACGCGCAAAAGGCTATTTTGCCAATGAGCGTGTTCTGGTTGGTACCGCAGTACGCCATCCACGGCGTGGCCAACGCGTTCATGGACGTCGGTCGCATGGAGTTTTTGTATGACCAGGCACCAGAGAGCCTGCGTAGCACCGCGGCGGCGCTCTACTGGCTCACCATGGCGATAGGAAGCTACCTCGGTACGCTTCTGGTGACCATCGTGCACGAGAAGACGCGCCGGAGCGGGCAGTGGCTGCAGGACAATCTCAACCGTGGAAAGCTGGACAGCTACTACTGGCTCGTCGTGGCGATGCAGCTGCTCAACCTTATCTATTACTTCTTCTGTGTCAAGTACTACACCTTCAAGCCACTGGAAATGGTCGGAGGTGACAACGAGGTCGAGCTCTACCATGGCAATGGCAATGAGGAGGCCAAGGGTAAAAACGTCAAGTAGCTTAGACTGTTCTTCAATCTTGATCCTAGCTAGCTAGTAGAAGGACGAGTTCGAGAGCAATGAAATAATGTTGTTGTTTAGACGATATTGGTATTTTTATACCATTAAAGCGCAGAGATATTAAGAGCTCCCACTAATTAATCGGATCAATGGGAGCGCCCCTACTACCGGTCTGACAAAGGAGCCCTCCTTGATTTTTGGAACCATGGCAGCTCTGAAGTGTTATTGTAAAATCTGTTTCACGTAGGTCACTGATGACAATATGGGTAAATTGTTCGAGTGATATACTCCACTTTGTTTTTTAATTGATGTCGCCGTTGACTTTTAAATTTAACTTTAACTATTTGTCTTATTCAATTTTTTTATATAAATTTCATATATTTTGATATAATTTGATTTATCATTAGAGTTATTTGAATCACAACTTAAAATTTTACACATTCGAGTAAATTTTTTTAATAAGACGAATAGTTAAAGTTGAATTAAAAAGTCAACGGTCATATCAATTAAAGAACGGAGGCAGTACTGCTTTTGTTTCTAAATTGTTTTCGTCGTTGATTTTTAATATTAACTCTAATCATTCATTTTATTCAAACGTATAAAATTATAAATTTTGATTCAAATAACCTTAATGATAAAGTAAATTATAATAAATTATATAATTTTCATAAAAAATTAAATAAAATAAAATAGCTAAAATTGATGTTGAAAGTGAATGACATAACAATTTAAGAAACAACAAAAATACTCCAATTGATATTGCCTTGCCCAACGAGAGATGCAGTCCATGGTCTGGCTTCGGCTGGGCCAAACTAAATGGGCCAGCTTTCATTACGGCGGCAAGCCCAATCACAAAACTACTTTTCCAAGTTCTAGTTCTTGGTGTTTCCCTTGATGGCGCTTGGGAAACTGAAAATGACGGTGGAAAGAGGATTGGAAAATAAAAAGGAGAGATCTAGGACTGAAGAGGAGTGTTTCTTGTCTGCAGACGAGCATTTCAAGCTGGAGCCTGATGGTGTGCAGCTATGCAAAGGTGAGCAGGATGGAGAGAGAGAGAAAAAAAAAGACTTCGAGGGCACTCGAAAGATTTAGCGATTTCTCCTGAAACTTGTGTTCCCGATACATGAATGTCTCGTTTGTGGTTATTAAAATGTCTCGTTTATGGTTGCTTTTACTCAAACTCACACCTTAGCAATGTTTTAAATTTACAATTCGTAATACTACTTTTAATGATCAGCTTATATTGTAGTCTTACACCTGGCCGCCGTCACAGGCGCCATTTCTGTTTTGAGAGGATAGCTCACATTCCTTGTCGTGGTCACCGTGTTCCTTCGCCATCTCCAACGGCTTCATGGTGTAGAAACGGAAACAGAGGAGGTAGTAGCCAAGGTTGAGCACCATTAGACAGGTGACAAGCCAGTAGTAGCTATCGATCCTGCCACGGTTAATATTGTCCTGGAGCCAGTCACCGCGTCCCCGCGTGGCGCGTTGCACCGCTGTGACGAGCACCGTGCCCATGTAGTGCCCCAGGGAGCTGGCGAGCCAGAACAGTGCAGCAGCGGTGCTGCGCATGCTCTCGGGAGCCTGGTCGTACAAGAACTCCATGTGGCCCACCGACGAGAACGCTCCGGCGATGCCATGGATGGCGAACTGCGGCACCAGCCAGAACACGCTGAACGGGACCACGGCTTTCGGGTCGTCGAGGAGACCATGCTCGGCCGCGACGCCGCGGCGCTTGGTTTCCACAAGTGCAGCCGAGCCGACTCCGAGGACGGAGATGGCCAGCCCGATGGCCATGCGCTGCAAGTACGTGATCCCGGACGGCAGGCCCGTGACGCGGCGTGCCAAGGGCACGAAAACGCGGTCGTAGAGGGCCAGGCTGACGAGCAAGGCCACGGTCGCGAAGATGGACATGGTGGCCGGCGGGATCTCGAAGCTCTGGGTGAGGTGGCGGTCCATGCTGCGCGCCTGCATGATGGTGAAGGTGCCGTTGTGCGACTCAGCGGTAGCGAGCATGATGCCGGCCGACCAGATGGGCAGCATGCGCACGATGGACTTGAGCTCCTCCACGCGGTGCACAGTCGACAGTCGCCATAGATCTGGCTCGCCGGAGCTCGAGATGTCACCTGGCATCACGATCGCCGCCCGGTCGAGAAACCTGAATTCATCAGGGACCAAGCACATGTAGTTAGACATGAACTTCGAACTGTGCTGTTGTTACATCTATAGCCAAAGGTCGCCGACATGGGGCCATGGACGTCGAAAGTTTCACTGGACCACATGTCGTTCATGCGCGCTGAGGGGTACGCATAACAGACACATCACGTGCACGCTACGAAGGGAACACATCAAAACATACAGAAAGATACGAAGGAAATAAAGACACTTACGTGAGCTGGTTGGTGTGCAGGAGCCTGCCATTAGTGGATATGAGCGCGTCCAGCTCCTTGTTCTGGTACAGCATGCCGAGGTCCTCCGGCATGGAAGCCTTACGCTTCTGGAACGCGGCAACGGCGACCTGCGCGAGCCGCGTAAACGGGCTGCCCCCGGGCTTGAGCCGGACGTATAGCGGGTACCCGATCACGAACACGACGATGGAGACGAACATGGTGACGGCTGGGATCCCGAACCCCCATCCCCACCCAACATTGTCCTGGATGTAGACCACCACCGTCAGCGCGAGCAGGGCGGCGATGCCCATCGTGAAGAAGTAGAGGTTGAAGTACCGCCGCTTCCGCCCCGCCACCGCCTCTGCGACCTCGGCGCTGCTCTGCTTCTGCTGCGGCTCCGGCTCCTGGTCAAACTGGTCGGTGCCGAACGCCACGACGCACGGCCGCAGCCCACCGGAGCCGAGGGACGTACACAGCAGCGAGAGGTACAGCACGGCGAGCTGCCACCTGGAGGCGCGCCGGCACTCGGGTGTATCGGGACCGGAGCACGGCGGCGGGCGGAGCGAAGGCAGCAGCGCGGACACGACGAGCCCGAGCATGCCGAGCTGGTAGAAGACGGAGCCGGCGATGATGGTCCAGAAGCGGCCGGCGAAGGAGTCGGCGGCGAGCGCGCCGAGGATGGGCGTGAGGCTAGACGTGCCGCCGAAGTTGGTGAGCGTGTTGGAGGCCTCCACCAGCGGCAGGTGCAGCTGCTGTGTCAGATACGTGATCATGTTGGCGCCGAAGCCGGCCGTGGCAAACCGGTCGCAGATGTCGTTCGCTGCGGTGGAGAAGAAGTCGATCATTAGACAAAAAAGTAGTGTATCACTGACTTGTTCATCAGAAAGCTCCCACAGTTAGTGCTACACTCACCAAGTATGAACGGCATGGTCTTGAAGCCTCCCGGCTTCCTCCTCTTCCTCCTCTGTCCATCTCCGCTCCTATCTTCCATGGTGGTTGCCATGGCTGCAGCTTGCAGGGGATACACCTCGCTATGGCCAGTGAGCGAGTTGTGCCGTTCTCAAACAGAGCAAGGCAGACATGCTGGTGACAAATGAGCTGTGGCATTCACTTGCGGTTACATAGGGTGTGAGGAGGGAGCCACATGTTCATCGACACGGTCGAGCCCGATGCAGACAAGTAGCAAGCCGAGAGGGCCTTCCCAAACTAGCGACAGATCGGGTGCTCGCTGTCCCTGTTGATGTGTAGAACTAGGTTCACACTTCACACGTCCCACAGGTCAGTGACCATGACACGCATGCAGTAAACTCAGCAGATCTGCGCTCAATTAGAGGTAGAGAACGTCGCCGACTCGAAGCGCACGACGAAAATCGAGCGAATTCCACACAGCCTGCCGTATTGAGGGACCCGGGGACTCACGGGGAAGCAACGCAATGCTGGACCGCTGATGCTTTCGGCACTTTCCGCAAGGCTGTGTGAGCCGGACGAGAAACAGCTCATAGCAATGGTGCCATCTCTGTGCACGGCTCTGGTGCCAGTCTTGCTGTGTTAACTGCACTAGTACGTTCAACTGTGTGCTCCATCGGAAGAGATCTCACATTTCCACAGCCCTTAGATCTTCAGGACTCTGAGTTAAATTGCATATCTGACGGAGATATTATGAAAAAAACTACAGAGTATTAACGTATTAAAGGTTGCAGTCAATCCGTGTGGGAAAGTATGGTCGAAATTTATAAGGGCAATTGCAAAACAGATTATGTTTTGGACTCTAATTCTAAAAATGACTCTTTTTCAGACTTTGCAAAGTCAGTTTTGTTTTTTAAATCTGAAGTACAATGTTGGTCCTATTCCGTTAAGTGATATTAACGACGTTAAATATTACATGGAAAGACATATATGACCTTACAAAATTGATCTTATTTTTTTTTGGTTTTGCAAATTTGGTTGTGTTTTAAGTAATTTGCATACCGAATCTAAAATTCATATTTTTTTAAACAAATTTAGATGATTTGTTAGCCCAACTTAAATATTTTTGAATATGCAATAAACTATGTAAAATATTTTTGAATACAGACTCGAGAGGAAGTAAGGATAAGGGAGGGTAATTCTGCCTTTTTCTTATTTCTTCTTATTTTTCTTAATTCTGAAAATTAGTCATCACTAACGGTGTTAAAGAGATGTCTTAACGGAAGCTTCAGATTTGAAAATTAGGATTGATTTTGTAAAGTCTAAAAAAGAGAACATTTTCAGAATTAGAGTGTAAAATAAAACTTGTTTTGCAATTGTTCCAAATCTATAGCCACCACATTCTCAAATATTCACTCAGTCTCACACCAAGTTTTTTTTAGATAAAGGAAACAAAACTTATTTATCGCCTCCGAGGAAAGTACATAGCCCAGTTCTTATTACAAACTTTTCAAATTACTAGCACCAACAAAGAAGATACTAAAAAACAAAAAACAGTTGTGTTGGCTGCCGCTGTGTAGTCTTGCTTCCATAACTTAGAAAATTTGTGCCATCGAGCTTGGCTGCTAGCTACCTACCAGCTGCGGAAGTCACAGGCCGGCCCATACCAAATCGCCATTTTTCGTTTGGCAGCCTAGCCGACGCAGGATCCGGACGACAGACACACCGGTCCCCAGATTCCCAGACCTTCACACTTGTTCGGCTCTACAAAGAGCCCTCGCGTGGCAGATTCCGCGCCATGCGCTCCGGCCATGGATGCAAAGACAGAATCAAGATAGCATCGCCCGTGGAGGTAACACGATGGGGGCGGTGAATGCCGAAGACGATGCGGGGTTGAAACATACTCCCTATTTGTTGTGGGTGGTCTGACGTGACTTTCCTGTGTGACATGTGGTTAGACTTGGCTGTAAGAGATTGGCTAGGGATTGCTCAGCCTGTACACGCGGCATGAATCAAAGAACCATCTGTAGAGACCAACGCTCAGGGGCGGATCTAGAATTTAACTTGGAGAGGCGCTAATCTGTTAGACACATCATAGTTGTGTGTCTTCATGCGTCGTGTGAGATTATGTGTTGATCATGGGTTAGTTGTTAACGTGTGCGTGTGTGCGTAGTGAGTCTAGGTGCTCAATCCGTTCGCGTGTGTGCGCAGCATGCTGCGCATGAAGTTGGTGTGCGTGGCACCGTGACCGACGAGTACGTGCGAGATAGCCGAGTCGTGCGGTACGTGCGAGATCGCCGGGCAGTGGAGGTGGTGCTCTAAGCTGCTATATAGGTCTCTGTAATCCTCTGTTAAGGCATTTGTCATCGATGATGTGTGTCTGAGTTTTCAGTCTTCTTCCTCCTTCGTCCAGTGCACTTAGCGTGAGATTTGAGAGATTCTGAGATTTCCAACATAATCTTCTTGTTAAGTATTTAAATAAGCTTTTTAACATGTAATTTATTGAACTTAGTACACAAATTTAGTAAGATATCTGAGCAAAGGGTGGTGCTCTAGCGGGGGCAGCACCCCCTGATCCGCCCCTGCCCACGCTACGGACGGGTTGCAGGGAATTTTTTTTCGAGATCGTGGTTTCGAGTATCAGGTTCTCGGGTGTCCAGAGGGGGTTGAGCCACGATGTGCGATTCAGGATGAACGTCGCGACGAGCATGAGCAAGCGCCTTGATCCACTTGCAATATTAAGCCTCTATTTGTTTCAGCTTTTTAGTTTGTTTTTTTAGTTGAAAAGTTAAAAACTGAGAAGTTAATACAAATAAAGTTTTAAAAAGCTGCCTTTTAAAATGTTGAAAAGCTAGCTTTTACAAAAAATAAACTAAAAGTTAAAAAGCTTACTGAAAATTGATTTTTTAGTTTTTGATATTTAGATGAGCTAAATATATATTTAAAAAAATAACATCTAAATTTCATCGATCAACTTTTCAATTAACCACTAGCCATTTTTTTTAAAAAGTTAAAAGCTTTAGGTCAAACAAAATAACCTAAGCGGTAGTGAGATCGTCCTGGAACATGGTGGTGAACTGGATGGAAAGGTACACGGCGCGGGCCGGGGCGCCGGGCCTGTTCATACTGAAAATTAGGTATTTAAGTATTCAGTAATTTGTGACAGGTTCGATAACCTGGAGATTCAGGACCAAAGACGTTCAGTAATATAGGACGGGTTCAATAACCCTCAGGTTTAAGAGCAAGACGTTCAATAATTTCATGCGGACTCAGTAGTCTGCAGGTTCAGATGCAAGTAATTTCAGATGTACTCAGTAATTCACGGGATCAATAATTCGCAATGATGTTCAGTAATTTCTGTTAATGGTCATGGTAGCACCTCCTAAATTGCTTGTGCTCCTCAACAATTGGGCTGCCTCAACCTCAGCATTTAGGGTTGCACCAGTGCGACCTAGGGTTGGATTTGACGCTATCCCAATTCTTTTTGGTCGTTGGGTGGCTTGGGCCTCATTTTAAGGTGTTTGTTCGTTGTCTCGATGGGCCTTATGTGGCCCGGCATTCATGGAAAAGGGAAAAAAAAAAGATAAACAACATCAACATCACAATCCACATCATTGCGCCACGCGGTCTCGTAAGATATCCCTATAATTCAACCACTGGAGCTCTACCAGATGTCTTTGAACATGCATGGCAACGTTACACTTCACCAAATAACGCTCATTGGATTAGATTTACATCACAGAAACCAAACCATACTTATTCAATTTGACACGAGGACGGCAACAGGCTTTCCACTTCGACTGTTACACATTGGTTGACTCAACCTCCACCGTACAATCGTACAAGCGCAACAGCACACCACATCAACAGGCAGAAACACTGCATGCCCTTGCGATACAAAGATCACGTCAGGGCGTCGTCAAGCTAACAGTATATAGCCATGCACCATGCTCTCAGTGGCGGGAGATGAAGCTCGTGATGGTGTCAATGAGCTCCCGGGTCCGCTCCCCGGTGATGGGGTCCGTGTCGACGGCGCACTTGTTGAGATAGAACGCGTGGCTCATGCCGCGGCTAAGCAGCACCTCCACATCCTTGCCGGCGGCTCGCCGCACGTCGCAGTATTCGAGGTTGGTGTCGCGGAGGAGGTCCTTCTCGCCCACGGCTACAAGAAACGGTGGCAGCGGGACGGGCTCCAGCGGTGGTGCCAGCGGCCCCATAGGGCATAGGAACGGGTGTGGAGCCCTCCGGTAACCCCATGGCATTGAACTTGTCCAGCATATCCATCGTCAAGAACACCGAGTCCGGCACCTGCAGCTCTGACCGCCTCCGCGTGGCGCGCATGAACCCGGGGTGGATCAGGATGCCGCCGTTGATGCGGAGGGGAGCCCAGCTGCCCGCCCCGTCCTGACCGACGCGCCCGAAGATTAAATGGACCAGGTTGCCGCCGGTGCTGTCCCCGATGAGGAACATGTGGGAGATGTCCGCGATGTAACGGTCCGAAAATTTTCAAATTAATGGAAGTGCATATTATCTCAAATTTTGTTCCGTTTAAATTTAAATTTCTTCATTTTATTTTTTATCGCCGAGATATTTCAGTCAATGAAGCTGGATCGAGATTAATTTCCAAACCTTTTTAAATAATTTTTTTATAAATATTCTCTCTATTTTTTCTTTTTTCACCAACCCTCCTCACATCCCCTCATTTCTTTTCCTCTTCCTAAGTTGACGAGCAGACAGAGCGTGTCTGGCGAGCGGAACCGCCGCTTCCGATTCGCCGTCTCCGCCCGTCGTGCATCGCCGATCCGTCAACAGCTGCCGTCATTGCCTGGAGCCATCTCACGTTCGCGCGCCATCCTCGCCTCGATCGTGTCATCTTCGACCCGATCCATCTCCGCGCGCGATTCTTCTACCGACCGCGTCCTGACATTCCACCCGTCGATCTGCTCAGCTGCGCAGTCTCCGTCCAAGCCGTGGTGAGCTATTCTATTCTTCCGTTCAGCTTATGGATTCTCGCATGTCAGTAGCTGCTGGTTGTACTCGTGGGTTATGGATCGATTAGTTGATAGCCAGAGCCAGCCTCGAGCAGAGGGCACCGCTTGAGTGCTGTCAGGGTCTGTTGTTGTGAATCAAGTAATTCATTTTTGTTTCAGAATTGCTGAATTTTCAAGGATTTTTGAGAAACTCCGTTTAGTTTCTAAAAATTCTCAAAATTATTCCTTTAAATTTGTCTCGTCAACAACGTCGCGTAAAATTTTATGAGAAACGTTTTGAGTATGTTTAGTCTAGTAATTTAAATTTAGATTTAATTATTCGAATTTAAATTATCGCGTATCTAGTCTCACCCCTATTTGTGTTGTGTTTAGCTGATGATGCCGAAGAGGAGTATCATGAGTCTGCTTAGTTCAACGACCCAGATCTCGACTACGATCTTGAGCTACCAGGCAATCCACGTTCTTTATCACTTTTGTACTCAACATGTTAAACTGCATGTTTTATTTACAACTCTAATTTGCATACCAACTATTTTAAAATATGCTAGCAACATTCTTAAATCGTACTTATTAATTGTTTCACAAATATGAGTCCTAAGATTGCTTTAAAATATTATTTTATTTTATGCTTAGTCATGTTTAGTCGCATTTATTTTTATCTCACACCTATCACTATAAAAATAGAATTTGTGTTAAATAATTTTGAACTGTGATTCAAATGAGCGAGTTTTGCAAATACATATACATAACTATTTAGCGAGGGTAGGATAGAGTATAAGGAGCTAAGAAACTTTTGAGAATTTCTTATGAGCGTACTTGTGGCGGGTACAACGAGAAGATCTGGGTTAGGATCTTTCCGTGAGACTTGTTGGTTTGTTGGCGTTGAGGTTGAAGAGAGTGGTTGCCCTGACAATTAAAGACCGAGTCTTTCGAGTCTTATACGCTTAGTTGACAACTATGCACATAACGTTACCTTAGATAGGCAGTGGCTTGAACTTGAAGCTTGCCGAGACTGACTGTTTATCTGTGGGTTAGCGCTGACGTGTTAGTGTGGTGTAGAGTTATAACTCCTCACATGAGATCGAGATATCTCACCTGATCAGTGGTAGATTTTTCACAACTTTAAGATTCGATTGCGTAGGCACTTGGGATCTCTATCTTAGAGGACAGATAACGTCAGTTAAAGCTTGCGGACGGGTTTTGTGTGTTCGTCGAGACTATGACGGTAGTTACCGATGGCACTTCTTGTGGGTCTAGATGCATATACTCTGCAGAGTTACAGTCATTAAGGATACCCCTTGAGTTGTGCTCCTCGTTGAGTAGTTTTGTTTTCTTCTCTCTTCTTCTATTTCAAAATGTTTTAGACTCTGACCTTTAAGCTGTGGTCGGGTGTGAAGATTACACCGGCATTTAAAATGAACCCCCGTCCGGGATAGCGGTGATCCCTGCAGGGCAAGATAATAAAATCTGACAAGTTTTAAAATAAATTTTTTTTGCATCTTTAAAATAAAAAAATAATATTTTAAACTTGCATTTAGCACTTGAGTTAGCCTTTACCTTGAAACCATTTGCATACATATATTGTTGATAGGTAGTACGCGGTTTGCTGAGTATTCATACTTATGCCTTCCTAATTTGTTGTTTTCAGAGGATACCCACAGCTTCGACTTCGACTACGTCTCCGACGAATCGTGAAGTTAGCTCTTACGCTCAAGCGTGCCTATGTGAAGGAGGTTCGCTGCCGCTGCCATGATGATGCTTTCGTTGCTGCATTCTATGGATTTCTCGATAGTGATCTTTTTGCTTTGAGATGTTTTCGGCCAGCATGCTGATGGACCCTTTTAGAGGATTATATTCTAATAAATTTGCATTGACTTACTATTTTTTATTCTTGTTTTTTGTTTAATGCTTCTGTTATAGTTTCTTAATTGATCGCTTGTGATGTCGTGCTTACCAACCTCCTGGGATTGGCAAGGTCACGAAAGATCGGGATTTATCAAAAGATAAAAAAAACCTGATCGTTTCAGATGGTATCAGAGCCATACTTAACCGTATGAGCGAAACCGTAAAACTGAACGT
The DNA here is from genome assembly GCA_001602315.1 of Zoysia pacifica. Taxonomy (NCBI): domain Eukaryota; kingdom Viridiplantae; phylum Streptophyta; class Magnoliopsida; order Poales; family Poaceae; genus Zoysia; species Zoysia pacifica. The sequence goes on from BCLH01003344.1 coordinate 14,773, forward strand.
AACTAAGAAATATATTTAGATTTTCGAATCTGCTATCAAACCTTCATCGTGAAAGTTGTTTTCGTAAATCTCATCGTTTGCTTGATGGATGTCTTGTTTGCTTGGAATTGTGCTTGTGTAGTTATTCTTGTCCGGATTTGCTGATTTTTTTATCTTTTTCAATAATTCCAGTTTTTGCTGATGCTATCTTTCTAATTAGAAATATTTTCCTGCAACAGATAGCTCCGAGGAGGTCTGGACACCTCAGGCTCGTTTCGAGGAGGCCGCTCTGGAGGACCCTGAGGTACCGCCACCCGCTGGGCGTGGTCGTGGTGTTGCCCTCAGAGGTCATGGTTGTGGTGCTAGAGGCCGTGTACCGGTGCCACCTGCGGCTAACGCGCCTGGTGTTGGTCGAGGGCGTGGTCGTGCTGGAGCCCTAGTTCCTCAGGCTAGAGGCCGTGGCAGAAGAGTCGTTATGGACCCTGGAGTTGAGCCTGCCGGTGTTGCTGCGCTGGTGAGGAGCTTCTAGCTGCTCCGAACCCACTTTCGACCGTGTAGTTGACCCTCTGGATGTTGACGATTGACTCAGGGATATTGAGAAGAAGCTTGATCTTATTTAGTGTGACGATCAAGAAGCTGTCCGCTTGACGACTCACCAGTTGACAGGTGCAGCTGGTGCTTGGTAGGACACGCTTTACGCTACTCTTGATGATACAGAGCAATTAACTTGGGATGACTTCATCACCGCTTTCCATGATTTTCACATCTTCGAGGGAGCCATAGAGACGAAGGCGGAGGAGTTTCGTAACCTACGTCAGGGAGGTATGTCTATCACAGAGTTCGCCAACCGTTTCACCCAGCTCAACCGCTTTGCACCAGAGGAGGTTTCAACCGAGCGTCGCAAGATGTACTGGTTTCGAAAGGGCTTGCATCTCTACATGCTTCTGTACCTGGATGGTGGTGTTCAGAGGAGTCTTTGCGAGCTCATTGACCGGTGTCTGGCTTTGGAGGTGTCGCTTCAGAAGCTTGATCGGTCTAGAGATGCGAAGAGGAGGGCAGCTGGTCAGAGAACCAGTCGTGAGGCTTTTCAACGTAAGCGCTTCAGCGGATCATGCCAGCAGGGATCGAGACAGCCCACCTTCGCCCGATCCACTGCTTCTGCTCCAGTTTCAGTTCAGCGGCAAGGTTCTCAGAGTCAGAGAGGTGCTTTCCAGTAGTAGCAGCAGTCCGCTTTTCGTTTGACAGCAGGTCAGCCCTCAGTTCGCTGTTTCGAGTGTGGCCAGAAGGGTCACAAGGCGTTTCAGTGCTTGAGGCATTAGCAGCAGGGTCTTGGGGGAGGTGGTGCTCAGTTTGCCACTCCCGCTAGGCCACCGCACCAGTCTGGTGGTCGAGGAGTGCGTTCAGCGGGCCGTGGCGCTGCTCAGCTGAGTGTCACGAGCAGTTGCCTGAACCACATCTCTGTGGAGGAGACTCAGGAGGCACCCGACGTCATTGTTGATGAGTTTTTGGTTCACTCTCACTTAGCGACAGTTTTGTTTGATTCAGAGGCTACTTACTCGTTTGTGTCGTCAGCCTTTGCGACTACACATAGTCTCCCTACCTCACTCTTAGCTATACCTACACTTACCTCTTCACCTCTTGGAGTCTATAAAAGTCATGTTGAGTGTAGGGGTGTTTGGATCTTGATTGAGGGTGTGGTCTTCCTAGCCGATCTCACCTCGCGTGACATTGATGTCATCTTGGGGATGGATTGGCTGGCAAGACACAAGGGAGTCATCACTTCTGCTGAGAGGGTTGTGTCGTTGGTTAACCACCACGGTGTTCAAGTGGAGTGCGCTCCTAGAGCGTCCAAAGTTTCACCTTCAGTTTGCAGCTTACAGTAGTTGTCTTTAGAGTAGATTCCTGTTGTTCGTGAGTTTCTGGAGGTGTTTCCAAATGAGTTGCCAGGACACCCCCCGGATCGGGATGTTGAGTTCGTGATCGATTTGCTTCCTGGTACCGCGTCGATTGCTAAGTGGCCGTACCGGATGTCTTTAGATGAGATTGCTTTGCTTAAGGAGCACATCGATGAGCTCTTAAGTACAGGGTTCATTTGACCGAGTGCTTCTCTATGGGGAGCCCCAGTACTTTTCGTGAGGAAGAAGGATGGGTCAAGACGCATGTGCGTTGACTATCATTCTTTGAATGAGGTGACGATGAAGAACAAGTACCCTTTTTCGAGGATCGTTGATTTGTTTGATCAGTTAAAGAGTGCGAAGTTCTTTTCCTCGATTGATTTGAGATCGAGGTATCACCAGATGAAGATTCATCCTTCCGACATTCTAAAGACTTCGTTCGTGATGAGGTTTGGGTCTTATGAGTTCATGGTCATTTCTTTTGAACTCACTAATGCCTCTGTCTAATTTATGAACATGATGAACAAGGTGTTCATGGCTGAGTTGGATAATTTCTTGGTGGTTTTCACTGATGATATCCTCGTCTACTCCAAGTCAGCGGAAGAGCATGAGCAGCATCTAAGAGTTGTGCTTGGTAGGTTGAAGTCTCACCAGCTGTATGCCAAGTTCAGCAAGTGCAAATTTTGGCTGGAGAAAGTTGCTTTTCTGGGTCATGTTGTCACAGCTGAGGGAGTTGTCGTTGATCTCGAGAAGGTCAAGGCTGTTGTGGAGTGGGAGTCTCCGAGGTCAGTCTCTGGGATGAGAAGTTTTTTTAGATTGACAGGTTACTATCATTGATTCAGTGAGAACTTCTACAGGATTGCTAAGCCTATGACCGATTGACTCAGTTGAGGGTGTCGTTTGTTTGGTCAGATGCTTGTGAGAGGAGTTTTCAGGAGCTGAAGACGAGGTTGACATCTGCACCTGTTTTGACCTTACCGGATATTCATCAGGATTTTCAGGTCTCCTGTGATGCTTCTCATTAGGGTTTGGGTTATGTGCTGATGCAGAACAAGAAGGTGGTGTGCTATGCTTCGAGGCAGTTGAAGAAGCATGAGTTGAACTATCCGACGCATGATCTAGAGTTGGCGGCTGTTGTCCTTGCTTTGAAGATTAAGAGGCATTATCTGATCAGCAACAGATGTGAAATCTACATCGACTACAAGAGTCTCAAGCATATCTTCACCCAGGCAGAGCTGAACATGAGGCAGAGAAGGTGGCTTGAGTTGATTTAGGATTACGATCTTGACATCAACTTTCACCTAAGTAAAGCCAATGATGTAGCTGATGCTTTGAGTCGAAAGGCTTATTGTTCTTCTTTAATGTCTGGGCAGTAAGAGCTTCTTGCAGATCTGACCAGTTTGGAAGTTGAGATTGTTCCTCAGGGTTTCTTATATGAGCTTAGGTTGCAGCCGTTGTTGATTGAGGAGATCCAGTCAGCTCAGAAGCGTGATCGCGAGATTCAGTTGATCTTGAAGAAGATGAGGAAATGCAAAGTATCGGGTTTCCGTGTGGATCAGTAGAGTGCTTTGTGGCTTGAGGACCGTATCTGTGTTTTGAGAGTGCCAGAGGTGTGGGATGCCATTCTGAGAAAGGCTCATGATTCGAGGTATTCTATCCATCTAGGCTGTACCAAGATGTTCGAGGATCTGAGGACTCGTTTCTGGTGGGTTGGCATGAAGGGGGACATTGCTGAGTATGTTGCCTTGTGTGATGTTTGCATGTGAGTTAAGGCTGAGCATCAGAGACCGGCTGGATTGCTGAAGCCGTTGTCGATCCCTTCTTGGAAGTGAGATGACATCAATATGAATTTCATCATAGGTTTGCCGATGATGTCTCACCATTATAATGCTATCTTGGTGTTGGTGGATCGTTTGATGAAGACTGCTCATTTCATCTCTGTGAGCAAGAGGTACTCAGTTGAACAGTTGACTAAGTTGTACAGTGATCACATCATGAGGTTGTATGGTGCGTCGAGGAGCATTCTGTCAGATCGCGGACCTCAGTTTACCGCGAGATTCTAAAAGAGCTTGCATGAGGCTATGGGTACACACCTGGTGTACGGTTCAGCTTATCATCCTCAGACAGATGGTCAGACAGAGTGTGTGAACCAGATTCTGAAGGATATGTTGAGGGCTTGTGTGATCACCTATGGGCAGAGCTGGGACGATAGTCTTTCTTTTGCGGAGTTTTCTTACAACAACAGCTTTTAGGCCAGTTTGAGGATGTCACCTTTTGAGACGTTGTATGATAGAAGATGCCGTACCTCGCTCATGTGGTCAGAGGTTGGTGGGAGGTCTTTCTTCGGTCTTGATACTATCAAAGCTGCAGAAGAGAAGGTTAAAAAGATCAGAGAGCATCTCCAGATTCCTCAGAGCCGTCAGAAGAGTTATGCGGATAAAAGAAGGAGGCCCTTTTCTTTCGAGGTTGATGATTGGATGTATCTCAAGGTGTCACCTCTCTGTGGCACGCGTCACTTCTATGTCCGAGGGAAGTTGGCTCTGAGATTTGTTGGTTTTTTTCGGGTTTTGAGGAAGATCGGTGAGCTTACTTACAGATTGGACTTGCCATCAGAGTTAGCAGGTGTGCGTCCTGTGTTTCATGTCTGTCACTTGAAGAAGTGTCTGTGAGTGTTGGAGGAGCAAGTTGTCCCTGATGCTTTAGATATTCACGACACGCTTGAGTACCTGAAATATCCTGTGAAGATTCTTAATGAGGCGTTCAAAGAGATAAGGAGGTCTAAGATCAAGTTTTTTAAAGTCTAACGGAGCAACCACACCGAGCGAGAGGCTACCTGGGAGAAGGAAGAGAGTCTGAGGACGGAGTTATCCTATCTGTTTGAGTCTGCTTCTTGATCTCGAGGACGAGATCTTATAAGGGAGCGAGTCTGTAAGAATCCAGAAATTTTCAAATTAATCGAAGTGAAGATTATCTCAAATTTTGTTCCGTTTAAATTCGAATTTCTTCATTACATTTTTCTGCCGCCGGGATATTTTGGTCCATGGGCTTTTGTTGGGCCGAGATTAATTCCCAAACCTCCCTAATTAATCTCCTCGATAAATACCCCCTCCATTTTATCCTTACCACCAGCCCCTCTCTCTTCCCCTCATTTCTTTCCCCCTTCCCAAGTTAGACTAGCAGAGAGGAGCGTCTGGCGAGCGGAACTGCCGCTCCCGATTCGCCATCTCCGCCCGTCGCGCGTCGCCGATCCGTCAACAGCCGCCGTCATCGCCTGGAGCCGTCTCGCGTTCGCGCGTCGTCCTCGCCTTGATCGCGTCATCCCCGACCCGATCCATCTCCGCGCGTGATTCTTCTTCCGACCGCGTGTTGTTAGTATCTTTTCTTTGGAACTCAAATATACTTTTTTTTTCTAAATTATTATCGTTGTTGACTTTTAACACAATATTTGACCATTGGTCCTATTCAAAAAATAATAATTTAATTGTGTCAAATTATAAGTCATGATTCAAATAACATTATCAATGATAAAACAAATTATAACAAAATATATATTATTGATCAAATTATTTTAAATAAGATGAATGGTCAAAGATGATTTAGAAGTCAATAGTGGCAATAATTTAGTAGAAATGAAAGAAGTATGCTGTTATCCCGCCTATGCTTATTGTCTAAGTTCGTGTCTAGGTCAATTCACGGACATCTAATACGGTAGGGCATGTCACTCTTGGGGTTAAGTTCATGCATGGTTGTTGGATTGAAGTTAATCAAAAGTTTATCATGATCAGAAAAGTCCAAGGCTCTATATGGAGGATAGACATCTCACAGTATTTGATCATGGTTGGTTATTAATATATTTACCGCGTGGCAATTATATGTGTTAGGTGTTCATCAGTCCTTTTCGAAAAGCCAAGAAAAGGGTTCGCATCAAATTAACGCGTCCCTTGGACCCGGACCCTACTGTGACAACCCTAATTGTTAACAAAGTGCTAATGACGTGTCGATGGATTATTATTCGGTAAATACCATATTCGCCTACATAGAAGTACCCATTTTTCATTGGCCAGCCACTACCATTGTGTACGTTGTCGATCTAGGGTTGGATGTAAGGGTCCTGGGAGACTCCCAGGTATAGACTTTTGTTCTACTGTTGAAAGATTCCCTCATGAGCTTATCCCTTCCAATGCTGAAGAAAATTTGTCCTGGACCGGGTGTGGTAATTAATTATCTATTTATCTGTAACCGCAGAGGATGTTTAAGTGCGATAATGCATTGTTTGGTGTAACAATGAGTCGTTGTTCTCACTTGTATGATGCAGGGTTCACATCTTAATAAAGATACATTTTTATGAGAAATTTGTCTATAGGATACCGTCTATACATGGTATTGTCCATGACACATTAGCCGACTTGATTTTGTCTGCAGAATACTAAGATTTTGAGTATTTGTCTCCAGGACACCGTAAAGAATATTTTGTCTGCAAAATAAACATGATGCCTCTTATCTCCTTCTAGCTTTGTGCCATTATCATTCCATTCCCATGTGTTCCTTGGGTTGGAGGGCTTGCAGGGACAGCGGTGTGGTATCGGCCAGCGCAAATGGCCGGCGCATGGAAGGTGGAACAAAGGACGGTGGAGTCCGCGCATCACCAGACCAGGAGGAGACTAGGGGCAGCACGGTCATTTTGCTATAAAATATTCTCAGAATATTTCTTGCGATGTCTTGCAGACAAATACTTGAAATCGTAGTGTCCTGTAGACAAAATCAAAGTAGGGTAGTGTGTCCTGAACAATATCACCTATATACGGTGTCTTGTAGACAAATCCCCTTTTATGATTGTGTGTAAATTTCCTTGTTTTGATATTAAGTGGGTTAGTCATAAGCAACTATAAGTTATGTTTTGCTAAAATGAGGTTGTTCTACCTACCCACTTGCCGTCCAAATTGACAAACCAACTGTCTCTAGGCCCGATATAACCGTTTGTCCAAAACAATTTAGGCCGTGTTTGGAACCAGCGAGATTATTATAATCTGAATTATTTAACATTAGTGGTTCCAAACACGTCGTTTTTTCTAGATTATAAAAACAGAAAACTCAGATTATAATAAACTCATGGTACCTAAAAGATGATTATACCTAATGAAAGACAATTTTACTCTTATCAAATATCTAATTATTATGAAAATTGCCACCGCTCCTCAACAACAAATGGTAAACAGGTCATTAGTCAAGAAAAAACTAGATACTATGATACCCTCAAAAATCCCAATTTAAATAACCCTCAAACAATTTCCTATTTTTCCTACACCCTCCTACCAGCTCCCGCGCGTCATCCACAGCGCCAAGCTCACGTCACGACGTCGTACCGTGTGGCAGAGCTTGCCCATCTAGCGTAAATGCCGCCACCTACCCCCGCCATTGACCGGTCGCCGCCGCGCTGCGCTTCTCCGGTCGCATTGCCAGCTATAAAAGCTCTTCGCACAGCCTTTCGACCTCACTGTGCCACACCGTAGCTCGCAGGTCGACTTCTCTCTCTCTCGCGGCTAATTTTCGTTTTCCCCTCCGACCTCCGCCGCCGTCACACCGTCGAATTGCTCACCGCTGGTCACCGGGGCACCGGCCCGACCGGGGCTCTAGCACCACCGTCGCCCACACAATCTCCCTAGCTCGTCGGAACGATTGAATCACTCACCGCGAGGCCCCACGCCGAGCACCACCGCACGCCACCGCCACCTCCTCGCCGCCGTGCACTATCGCACGACCTCCGGTCGCGACAAACACGCACGCACGACCGTAGCACCCACGCACTGCCCTTAGCGCCCTGCGGAAGCAAAAACATGCTTTGATGCGC
>BCLH01003345.1:9506-31245 GCA_001602315.1 Zoysia pacifica
TCACTCAGTGAAGATGGCAACCATAGCAGAATATTTTAACTTGGATATCATTAGTTCCATTTGACTACAATAGGGAACATCTGTGTTCCCAATGATGATTTGACTTGATAACTTGACAAATTTCATATTAGCAATATGTAATATAGTCTATAGCATGCAACTACAAAAGCAGATTTCAAAGTAGCATGACACCGTAATTCGCATAATACACATTATACCAAGTCAAATTGTTCCATTCTGCATCTATGGGGTCTTATCGTCCTTAGCTGCCACGTTAGCAACAATTTATTATTTTTCATCTTTCTTTTTGACTTTGTACCGATGTTAGAATATTAGTTCGTATACCTCAATGTTCAAACCACTGGCTGGTGCTAACATCATACAACTTCTTAGTTGCTGATGCAAATTAATCTGATGATACATTTTTTTTCCTGGTTTGGGATTTAATATGATTTTTTCCCATGTCAAGACCAAGGAAATCTCCTTGAAATACTTTATCATCAGAAAACAATGATGATAAAATAAACGCATATATATCTGAACTCTGAACAAGTTGTTCAACACGTGACACATTACACAAGAAAAAAAAATGCAGTGACAATGAAAAATCTACAGATTTAAGAGAGAAACAAAATATCCTCTTGTTACTCACATTCTTATATTAAAAGGATATATCGAACAATGAACACCGTGTTACTGTAAGCATGGATCTGATGCAGTTATAAAAAGATTCTAGTACCAAAATTACATATGGATAAAAATGGGCACATTGACATATAGTTAACAAATTTTGTGTGAAATAATGAAGTTTACAGTATGACTTATGTGTCTCATTTGTCAACAGGAGGTTCGTCAAGCCATTTTGCACGAAATCCAGTCCCTTTGCAATTAGCACAACTTGTAAAGCCCTGAAATCAAAAGAAAACATGGTATTAATATTTAATGCATGACCCTGTAATCATGTCACATGGCTCATTCGTTGATCACAAACCGCAGCAAGATATCAACATATTATTGATTTTATATGAAGTGCGTGATTTAGATGCATCTACAAGAGTTGTAAAAAACTGATAAGGGACAGCTTATACACCTTTCCGGCACATATCACACATTTTGAATTTCGTGAGGGAACTTCATACAACATGCTGTCACCAAGGATAAAGAATCCTGTGCCTGCACACCATTTGCACTCCACATGGCCAGCAGATTGACAAGATGAACAAGAAATTGGTCTTGGTTGCTGCAGATCACCAAAAATTGAATATTAGAAGAAGACTGCACAATATCAAAAAGAAGCTATGACTAAGGTTCAAATTTACCCTTCACAGGTATAATTAAGCACTATTCTCTGATCATAAGGATCAGAGTGTACAAAATAAGGGCATGAAAAAGCTATATCTCTGTTTGAAGGAGGTTCTACGCAGGTTGAATGAAACAGAAGCTCAAGTCTTCTAAATATAAGAAGCTAATTGAGAGCTAGCTCAGCTCCCTCAGATGAGAATTTCTTCTCAAAGAAGTTGAAGCCTTTTCCAATAACTCAGGTTCTAAAGGGAAGTCTTTATAGAAGATACGCATATATACCAGATTAAAGAACCATTAAACCCACAATTTTCATTGTCTGACATTGCTGCAATATTTTGAACCAACAAGTGTAGTCCTTCTATTGACACAGCTAACAAAATAAGAGACATTTCAACATCTGGTGTTGCCTATGCACTTCGTACTACCTTGTTTCAGCAAGGAAACAACTCAGATAACACAGCTCCAGCAAATTCCAACTAGCCTATTACTCAGATTGAGTGTTATTCCACACAGTTCATGGGATTGCCTACCAACAGAGGAAAACTGACATTTTAATCACCATGGTGACATCATATAGTTCTCCTCCTATTATTAATATCTAACTAATATCCACCAATTATACTACTACTACCTAGTTCAGTGGATAAGAGAATTGACAACACCGTTTCGTTAAGTTACTCCTATAATCATACCGCAAACCCTTGCCATTGCTAGAACCTAGCCAAAAACGAATAAAATCTAGCCACGCCCACAAATCAGTGCTATCGATGAGAGCAACTCTCCTCGTCTAATTACAGCAGTACAAATCGAATGCCCGGCCAATCGAAGAAACAAGAATATCTCAAAGGCCAAGCGCATTTGCGACCGAAACAGCTCATAAATAGGGTGCTGGGGCCACCTGGGAGATGAGCCAGACGCGTTCGATGCGCTTGGCGAATTCGTAGTTGCTTCCTGGCGAGTCGACGGAGGAGGCTGTGGGAACGACGTGCCGGGGCCCGGGTGCCCGCCTGGAACGACCCGGAACGTGCGGGGCCTTCAGTAAGGCCCCGGAACTGAGAGGGGCTCCGCAGCAGCGGGGCGGGGAGAAGCAAGAAGCGAAGGCGGCCAAGCCGGCGCAGGACCCACAGGCGGTCGACGGCGTCTGCATCGCTCGGCGAGGGGCAGCGCAAGCAGGAGGCGCCGGAGAGACGAGCGGCGACGCGGGAGGGGGAGAGGGCAGAGAGGCTCGGGTCAGCGTGGTGAACAGGGTAAAATCTAACGGGCGTACGTCACTGACGGGTGGGTCAGGGAGAGTGGCGGGCCAGTGGCCGGTCGCTTTTGTCTGCTGACTGGCGGGTTGCCCCGCGGAGGTCGTTTTCCCCTTTTTTTTTTGGTCTTTTCTTTTTTGTGGGTGTGTGATTCAAGGAGAAGAAGAAAATTCAAAAACTGGACTGATATTTTTTCTTACACGAATTTAAAGTGACCATCCCTCACTCAAAGTAATATTCTATCTGATATAAATTCATTACAGGATATAAGCAAAGCAAAAATAAGTTATGTCTCTCCATTTCGGTGTAAAATGTAAAAAAAACATTTCAGTGCACATAGAAAATGCAACTGATTAAAATATAAATAGGGATGGAAGTAGTACCACCGGGAAAATCTGAAGACCCAACTTTTCCACTTTCTCTTGGCCCATCTTCGAATTTGCGGACAAAAGCATGAATGGAAGAAGAAAACATGATAACCCTGAGCAGGAACAAGAACAAAAATGATGATGGAACAGTAGCTACAATGGTGACAGCAATTTTTGTCCACTACATGCAGGAATTGGAGCAAAATTAAAGGTGATGGAAACTTTTTGTCCGTTATTAAAGGTAACAAATGAACTTGTTTTGGAAGCCGTATATTCCAGTAAAAAATGAAAACAGATGGCCGCATGCTATAAATTGTGATGGCAAGATGCAGTATAATCTCATGTAGCGTCCTGTATAACAGTATTTCCCATTTTATAGAGCACAACCCTAATTAAGCTAGCTTAAGTAAAGCCTACAAGCTAAAAAATGAACTGCCGCTGGAGAGTACTTGATTTGATTAGAATTAGATTAAATTTCTATTTATTTTTAACATAATAGTTGCTTTTGATTGTGAAAAGTGTCCGTAGACCAAACCCTTCTACAATCACTTAGGCCTAAGTGACGAGAAGTGTTGAGCACTTGTGCACGTTGATCACATGCATTTTTTTCCACTCATGCTGATTTCACACTGATCGGAGTTGTTAGGCAGAATCTTTTGCACTTGAAAAGACCATCTTAAAAAATTATGATTAAAAAAGACCCTTTATTGGCCTGCCTGTTGGGTCAATGGCCACGAGCCGGAACTCGTGCGAAGTCACACGAGCTGCCCATTCAAACGGCCACCGGCCTAGGGAGCCCAAACAAAACCCAACCCACGCCGCGAACAAAACCGTCCCCGGACTCCCCTCCCGGCTGTGTGGCTCACCTTCCTTTCTCCCCCACTCTACCCACACGACCGCGCCCGCCGGCTCACCGCCGGGATGCCCGCGCCGACCGCGGAGCCGAGGCTCCCGGCCGCCTTCCTCTGCGTCCCGTACCCGCTGTTCTCCCCGCCGCTCCCGACCGCGGCCGCCTCCGCCTCCCCTGCCCTCCCGTCGTCCCACTACGCCTCCCTCCCGCCGCGCGCGCGCGGTGCCCCCCGCGCGGCGCTCGCGGTCAACATGTCCGTTCCGGGCCCGGCATCCACCGCAGCCGGGCGGCTCCACCGGATGTGGGGCGAGTTCGCGCGGTTCGTGCGGCTGCACGGGAACCAAATCGCGCCGCTCGGGTTCGCGTCCCTCGGGCTGGGTTTCGGCGACGGGGGCGGTAACGCCGGCGGGGGAGGAGGAGGGGGAGGGAGCGGCGGAGACATGGATGCGGTGTCCGAGGAGGAGGCCGCGGCGCGGGCCGAGGCGCCGAAGAAGGTGCTGATCCTCATGAGCGACACGGGCGGCGGCCACCGCGCGTCCGCCGAGGCCATCAAGGCCGCATTCATGCAGGAATTCGGTGACGATTACCAGGTGGGTTTCTGGGCGCATTCGTACAGCCTCTACTTCATTCTCTACTTTCGAATTGTAATACTCTGTTTTATTAAACTTTATTCTTACTTGACTTTTCACATGATAAGTTGTAGGAACTTGGTTTGAGAAATTGGTGATTTGTTTGCATTTCTGTCTGCTCCCTTTGACATCGAATGCAGTCTTCCTACCCTTGTTAGGTCGTTGTGCTAGCAACTGCAGGACTGCTAACTGTGTAAAAGGTTCCTAAGATAGATGCTTAGCATTATGCTTTTTGTTGTAGAATTTTAAGTGTAGAAGGAGAATAATCTTTTAAGTATATGCGCTGCATTTCATCTATCGAATGATAAAATAGTGCGTAGCGACATAGTCAATGATGGGTAAACTTTAGACAGAAGAAAGGACAGTCTTGGTAGCTGGGATTTTTGTAGTCTTCATTGCTGACAAGTGTCATCCATATTGGTTTAGTTCGTTGATATAGAATGAATGAGTGACTTATTTATGTGTTTCTGTTATGGTAGTATCCACTGATATCAGAGAATTTATTTCTTGTGGTGGAATGATAAAATATTTGGGTAGTGACATATCACATGATGGTTTAGCTAACCTTCAATTCTGTCTTTGTTTTGTATAGTAGAATAGTGAGTTCTGGTAGTTGGGACTTCTCCACTTGTCGCAAGTAGCAACTATGTTTAGTTATTATAGGTATTAAATGAATGAGTGATTGATATGTGTTTTTCTCTTTCAGATTAGCTGTCAATATAACATTTATGGATTTTCGTCTTCTGTAACAAAGAAATTGGTTTCAGGTATTTGTCACTGATTTGTGGACTGACCACACGCCATGGCCATTCAACCAACTTCCCAGGAGCTATAGCTTCTTGGTGAAGCATGGACCATTGTGGAAGATGACATATTATGGTACTGCACCACGTGTGATTCATCAGCCACATTTTGCTGCAACATCCACATTTATAGCAAGGTTAGTAGTTTACCACCTAATTTCTTATTGTACACTGGAGAAAGTTCTCCTTAGCTCTCTCATAACATTTGTGAATTACTAGGCCCATACATTTGTAATGCAACATGTGGTACGCTATTTGTGTTGTAATTTTGTGGAACCTCGCCACTGCATAATCTCTCAAAGGAATATGTAATGTAGGAGTATTTCTTATCATTACATTCCATAATTACTTATATAAGTTAGCTTTTCATTGCTAGAATCATAATATAAGTTTGTTCATGAATCATGATTTCATGTACTTGTATCGTTTGACATGTAATCGCCTGATATGGACTACGATTAACTATATTCTTATATTGTATAGTAAACAAAATTAAGATATTTTTGTTCTATGTCCTTGATTTCACCACTACCTGTGATGATTAGTGTCAGGTGTCTATGGAATTCCAAATAATCAAAAGCATAGACATGGATCGCCTTGTGTAAGAAATGTTGTTCTGTTGCTAGTTTTTTTTTGGATATAAGATAGATTTATAATATAGAAATTTCCACTTATGTTTGCAGAGAGGTCACCAAAGGTCTAATGAAATACCAGCCAGATGTAATTATCAGTGTACATCCTTTAATGCAACATGTGCCCCTTCGAATTCTGAGGTCCAAAGGTCTATTGGATAAGATCCCATTCACTACTGTTATTACAGATCTCAGCACTTGTCACCCAACATGGTATGCCTTCTTCATTGTTCACATAGCTTCACATCATCTGTTTGGTAAATACTTAACCTTGCACTCTTACAATGAAATAGTTATTCGACTTATCCCTTAGGTTTCACAAGCTTGTAACTAGATGTTACTGTCCGTCAACTGAGGTGGAAAGGAGAGCACTAAAAGCTGGACTGAAGCCCTCACAGATTAAGGTCTATGGCCTCCCAGTCCGACCATCTTTCGTCAAACCTGTTCCTCCAAAGGTACACAATTTATTCAGTTAGTGGCAGTATAGGGTCTTACAATTTTATGGTTCTTTTTCTATCTTTCACAAATTTACAAATTTTGTATGTTTTGTTATCTCTCTAATAGGATGAGTTGAGAAGAGAGTTGGGAATGGATGAAGATCTACCTGCTGTCCTATTGATGGGTGGAGGTGAAGGGATGGGTCCTATCGAGGCCACTGCTAGGGCTCTTGGTGATAGTCTATATGATGAAAGCCTAGGGGAACCTATTGGTCAGTTACTTATAATTTGTGGTCGTAACAAGAAACTGACTAATAGGTTGCAGTCAATAAAGTGGAAGGTCCCTGTTCAGGTACTTTCCTGAGAGATCTTGTAACATTCACAAATTTTAGTGTTATGAATTTTCAGCTACACTGGATCTATTATATTTCTCTCCAGCAAACACATTTTTTCTTCAGACTTTAAAATTGCATAAAAAATGAAACATGGACCCTGTTATTTCTTGGCAAGTGAAATTTGTAGTTTTTTTATTGATAACACATGAACCATTTCATTAAACTGCAGTGACAATATTGTGGATATGTTGAACTGAAAAATGTCTAGTATTTCAGCTTTTCAGCAAGTTCTGCATTATCCAGGTCTCGTATTAATCCATTTTCCGTTTGACATTTCAGGTAAAGGGTTTTGTCACAAAGATGGAAGAATGCATGGGTGCTTGTGATTGTATAATTACAAAGGTATGCCTTATATTAGCTTTTGATGTTCATGTGAATTTGTGATACAATTTCAAGGATTTTTGGTGGCTATATAATAATACAAGATTTATGGCAATTTTCAGGCAGGGCCTGGTACAATCGCAGAGGCTATGATCCGTGGCTTGCCAGTTATTCTAAACGATTATATTGCTGGGCAGGTATTTTCCTTAGCAACTCAGTGCATGTATTGATTTCCCTCCATGTTCATCTTCATTAAGCTAATATCCTGTATATGATAATTAATCGTGCTTAAGATTAGTATCCATGCCATTCTAATATTATTTATTCATTTAACAGGAAGCTGGCAATGTTCCATACGTTGTTGAAAATGGATGTGGGAAATTCTCGAAATCCCCAAAACAGATTGCAAAGATAGTTGCTGACTGGTTCGGTCCTAGGTCAGATGAGCTCAGAGCTATGTCCCAGAACTGCCTGAAACTAGCTCGACCAGATGCTGTGTTTAAAATCGTTCACGATCTGCATGAGTTAGTCAGGCAAAAATGTTTTGTACCTCAATATGCTTGTGCAACCTAATGGTCATATCTTCCATTTTGAGCTTATACATTTTCTTTTTGTTTTTATGCGGCACTAGTTGTAGTTTATTGTGAGGATTGGCAGTATCAATTGATTTACAAGTTCCCATTAGAGAAATGAAAATGTTTGAGCTCTCGAAATTTTCCCTTGTGAATAATGTTACTTTGGGACTTTCTTAGAGCATGTAACATGCTAGTCTGTTGATGGTGTGTCACCACCATGCCATGCGCTGTGGCACTCTGGCAGTGCTGTGCTATCTCTAGTGAGGGATGGCGTTCAGATCTAATTGTGTGGCAGTTGTTGTTGTCTGATGCTGCTTTTTTTTCTGGGTGTATATATGATGCTTAGCTGTGACGGTTGTGATTTGTGAATATCCTTTGAGCCTTTGACTCAAGCATGCACATATCTTCAGATCTCTATTGACTATTGTGATTGCAAGGTCCATGTAGTTTTCCTTGATCTAATTTGAAAGGTATCTTTTTTTTTCTTCAGAAGGTTGTGATTGGATAATATGGACACATCAAAACATTGGAGGTCTGCGCATCTGCTTATTTGACTGACACCCCCTGATTCCTATTGCCTGGCCCCTATCAGGGTCATGACACTATTCTTGCATGTACAAACGTAGCAGATCTCCTGCTCTCGGATCTGCAGTGTCAGGTGCATAGCTTATTAATCTCTTTAAGAAAAACTGCTTATCAGCAACATTTTCTATTGACTCGCTCCAGCTAAGACTTTGTCTTAGCTTAAAAAAAGATAATGTTCCTCTGAAGAATCCTGAGCTGGAGGATACAGCGTGCCGGCTCACAGCCTGTTTCGCTTCGTCGCTTGCGCTGTCCGCACCCACCGAAAGGGGAGGGACCCTGTCAAGTCAGGTGAGCTCGTAATGCTTGGCGGCTGTGGTGCACCAGTTTTATGGATTGTGCTCCCGTGATTGTACTGTGCTTCATCCTTGATAAGTACTTCTATCAAACACTTTTATACTGACTTCTTTGCGATGATTTTTTTGTGTACTCCCTTTTTTTTTTTACTTTACCATTCGTCTTATTCTAAAATTTAGTTCAAATATATAAAATTTTAAGTTATGATTCAAATAACTTTAATGATAAATTAAATTATAACAAAATATATTATATTTATAATTTTTTTAATAAAATGAATAATTAAAATTGAAATTATATCAATTTAAAAACAGAGAGAGTACTTTATTCCAAAGATACTTAACGGTTCATTAGCGAAATTCTAGGAAGAAAGGAAATCTCTAGTTGTACTACAATCATATATAAGTTTATCCTATGGGAGGATTCAATTTTCTGAACTTTTCTCTTTTTGTGATGTCAATAAGCCGATCATGCGGCATGATGTGATCTGTATTTCTGTAGCAGCACATTCCGGCACAGTGTGCATCAGTGCGTACATATTCTTTGAGTGCTGTTTCTCGCAGGTGTCCGGAATGGAAAGGCAGTGATCCCCTTTTCAGTTGCAACGAGTTTTATAATACTCCTACTGCATCATCCCTCATGCGGCTGTCGAGGTGTGTCGCGGACTAGCGCACTTGTCGCTCTAGCCATCGCGCAGTTGTTGTTTTCATAATTTGTAGTACTACTATAGTTTTTTCTTGTTTCATAAATTCCTTATTGGCAATAGGCTTATGGATGTTTTGCGACAGAGTAACGAAAAACATGTTTTTTTTTTCCTTTTTTGAGACGAAGAACATGTTTTCCTATAAATAGAAGTGAACACAAAATTGCACCGCATGCGATGAATTGATCTCGGAGGACCACAAGAAACGGTAGATGAATGCAGTTACGAAGTGGCACCGGTGCTACGAGGCATCGGGTAATGCTTGTAACACTTGCAAATACCTACTATTACTGTGTTACACACTTGCCAATCACCTGAGTAAAGATACTCTTTCTGTTTTAAAATATAAATATTTTTAAGTTTAAGTTAAAGTCAAATTTTTATTCTTTGACTACTAATAATATATAATTAATAATATTTTATTATATAAAAATTATATTTTTTAATTCATTATTAAATAAATTTTTATAAAACTTATATTTTTATATTAAAAATTATGTAATTATTTTTAATATTATTGATAGAAGTTAAATTTTTTTAACTTTATCTAAATTCAAAATGTTTATATTTTGTAACGGAGTTAGTAATCTCAAAACGAATCTGCAGGTATATAGCTGAAAATCATGGGCTCCCTCTTCCCAAATCTCCCCAGTCAATTGACGTGTCAGATATAATCACAAGTCTCTTGCGCAAACCCAACCTGCGACCCGGAAGTGTCGAAAACGACCCTCATGTTCTTCTGCTGGTAGTTTCCAATGATCGAGGTGTCGTACTCCGACTTCAGGGCGGCCATGGCCAGGCACACCTGAGAGGAGTCGCTGCTGACAAAGTAGAGCACGCCGCTGGAGTCCACCTCCACCTGCACGCCGCCGTCGAACACGAGCTTCAGGCTGGGGACCAGGACTTCGCTGACCCCGGTCATGTTGAAGCAGGTGTCGAGGATGGAGAAGCCCGGCGCCTGCGGGTACTCCGCGAGCTGGTCCGTGAACTCGGCCTTGACAGCGTTGTAGATCGACGGCACGAGGCTCGTGATGACGGTGCCGGAGTCGATGATGACCTTGCCGGCCTCGAAGCCGGGGGCTTGCACCTCCTGGCCGCCGATCGTGATCCCGGTGAGGTTGACGAAGTAGAAGGGCCCTTGGACTGGGTCGGAGACCATGGAGGTGTACACGATCGGAGTCGAGTTCCGGTACACCGACGGGTCATCGCCGAGGACCAGCGAACCCGACGAACCGGAGTCCTTGAGCGGCAGGCAGTACGAGAACACGCCGCCGAACTGTTTCGCCGTCTGCGAGATCAACGAGAGCGGGCTCCTGCCCAGTCCCATGAGGCCAGACGCGCCGCCGAACGGCGCTCCCTGGTTGCTTGTCCCGCAGCCGAACACGAAGCCGTCGACGACCTCTCCGGCCAGGCTCAGCCTGTCGCGCGCCAGGACGCCGCGCGAGTAGGACCCGTCGCGGTAGCTGAGCGTGTAGCCGCACGGCGGCTGGTCTGCGCCGCACGCCGCCGGCCCCGACGCGCCCGTGGCCACCTGCAGCGCGTCGCAAGACGACGAGTTGCATGGCACCGCAGCGTAGGACGGCGACGACGACGGGTCGAAGAGGGGGTCCTCCTGGTAGTGGCACGACTCGCACGGCTTGCATTGCACCCAGGTCAGCTCGCTCGCCGTGTCCACTATCACCGTGGCCTCGTCGCCGCCCAGACCGATGGTGGCGACGTAGTTCAGCGTCCGGAGCTTCGTGCCGGCGGTGACGGGCACCCGCGCTTTTGACGCCGCCACCGCCGCCGCCGCCTCTGGCGATGACCTGATCAGCTTGTAGCTCTCAATGCGCCGCTGCAGCAACGAGACCCGCGCGGCGTCGGAGGACAGTATGCCGTCGACCTCCTCCTCCCTGCTCTTGCTCGGCACGGAGCTGAAGCTGTGGTGCTTGAGCTCGAGCACCGTGGCGCCGGTGACAGCTCCTGCAAGATTGCAACCACCACAAATTAGAGTGAACGCTCACTCCTCTCTGTCATCAGCTGAAAAATCTGAGGCCTCCTCTCGATTGGAGGATTTTTTTTCTGTTTTTTTTCTTTTTTTTAAATTAAACTGATTTTTATTAAATTTTTGCGAAATTTTTGGTGAAATTTTTCGTTCAAAAGAGCAGATGTTGCCGTCACCCACCACATGGGAATTGAGTAATTTACTATTCTCATCATTGTTTATGTAATCCATCCATATTTTAAGTACTTGGGACGTGCTACTTCTGGCAATGCCAGAGTCATTTTGACCGGAGAAAATCGCAAAAACGCCATGAAAACTATTACATTCCTCGCGCAGTCACATCTCGGCGATTTACATGCGTCCCCAAATTCTTGGTAAAGACTGGTTCTTGCTTCCCCAACTAATAAAAGCGCCTTTCTAACAGTAGCATTCGAACTCGAGAGTCAGAGAGTGCGCTATGGCAAATTTCCAATCCGGAAAGGAACAGAATCAACAAAAACAGCACTGTGCCAAGAGCAGAAATGATTCATGAGTTGCCATTACAGGCAAAACCGTCCCCAATGGCACTGATCTCCTGGTTGTTCACCCATGCCTCGTTTTGATTCGTCTCTCATCCAAGAACAGCAGAGAAACCAGGAGAGGGAGAAGAGAGGGAGAAAGCAGGGATCATCAGAGAACTCACTTGACCTCAGGCGGTGCCTCCTCTGCTGCAGGGCTCTCCTGCTCCTCCTGCTGACGCCGCCGTCGTCCAGGCAATGCACGCCGGCGTCACCCCCTGCCGCGGCGAGAAGCAGCACGAGCAGAGCAGCTGCAATGCAAGCTCCCCATGCCATCACGCACGCCCTCACTGGCTCAGCTCAGCTCAGCTTAGCTCCACCTCACTCGCTAGTCGCCAGAGAGAGAAAGGGGGAAGAGGAGAGAGAGAGAGAGAGAGATGGGGGGGATGAAACGCTATGAAAGATTCTTGGTGGCGTGAGCGAGGAGCTGGATGGAGGACTTGTTGCGGCGCATGGGAACAAAGGCGCAGCAGCTGGCGGGGCTGGGCTCGAGTGGGGCGCGGCGGGGTACTCGCTGCCTGTGGCTGTGACCGGGTAAGGAATTATTGGGGGCTTCACATGCATGTTGGCTTGCTCGGCTGCAGCACGACAGTGTTCACAGCGTCCACCTCCTCTCTCTCTCTCTCTCTCTCTCTCTCTCTCTCTCTAGAATTTCTTCATGGACGGCCTCACGGCCTGCCTCTCTCTCTCTCTCTTTAGTCGTCTCTCTCTCTGCATCGGTGGGCCTGGCCATCACGCTGACACGTTTCTTTACTGCCAACAGTGCTGGATGGCATAGGAGGAGAGTATCTTCTGTTGAGGAAAAAGAGGAGAGAGGGAGAGTTCGGTCATCAGAGTGCGTGGGGTGGCGGCGTTGAAACTCGAGCGCAAGTGACATTAATGTCAGTGGTGGCAGCAGCAGCGGGGTCAGCGACGCAGCGCTGTCCCCTGTAACACGGAGATGCCTCGAGCGAGCCCGTGAGGAGACCGGCCGGAGCCCGGAGGTAGACGAAGACCCGAGGCCTTGTCCGGTAGCACTTGGAGCAGAATTCATATGCTTGTAACTGTAGGGTCCTGAAACGCAACATATCTGTGTTGTTCTGTGGGGGATCTTTTCACCTCAAACGTACTGTTTGAAGCTTGAGTAATTCTCAAACCTTTGAATTGAAAATGGGAAGGAAAATGGAGAATGGAATGTGACGGGTGTTGAAAAGGAACCGGAAGGATAACAGTTGGGAATTCTGGATGGCTTTCTCAAAGATTGGGTTTTCTTTTCTTTTTTTTTTATAAAAAAAGTCTGCATGTAGGAGTAGTGTGCAACCGTGAATCCACGGCTCACTTCATTCCCTTCTGTATTTAGCAACGAGTGAATGTGAATCTGTGAGCACCCCGTTTTCGAGATGTATTGTGATACATGTATCAATCTTTGGATTAATAACTGATACGCACAACACAACAGAATATATATCAAATGCAAACTTTGAAAAGAAAGACTAATCTGAGACAGTACTTTTAGTGTTAACACCGTGAGGATCTCTACGATCCTACACCGGTTGATCAACTAAAAGCAGAGCAGACAGTGAAATATTAGGGTTCAAATCCACAAGCAAACTTGAGAAGCAGGACAAAAACCAGCACGTTATCTACACGATCTTTACTGTTTAAAATCACAAATACAGACGGGTGAGTACATAAAGTACTCAACAAGCTCCAACGCTAAGCAAAAGTATAAGTATAAATGCACATTGATTGTAGCAAGGATGATGCAGTAAGGTCTATGTTGCAAAAAGACAGTTTTATGCAAGATTCACTAAAAAAATTTTCAAAAGGGAGTGAAGTCATTTATTCTTTATATTTTAATAGGTTGGAGCTAGGAGAGTATAAACCGTTCCCGCCAGTTCCTAAGTTTTAACTGGAAGGGCCTCCACTATCCCCTCCAGACACTTTCTAAAATACGAGTAGCTACACCCACTCACACATCAAGGCAGTATAGAAAATCTAATCGTAGGGCGTCCGAACAGTAGTATATCAATACCGTGACAACGGCTTATCTGAAAGGATTTTTAACTCTGCCGAGATTGTACACTGTACTCACAGGTTATGTTACTTCTGATCATTAAAGTCGCATAACGTTTATCCCACCTCTACGCAGTTTTTCACAGATTTCACCCTAGGTGCAAACAGGGGCCATCCCTCGGGGTTCTTCGGGTCGTCGATGACGTGTCGGTACATTCCCTGAGCCGAGTCGTGAATATACACCGCATTCACACCTTTTTTTGGTCCCCTCCAATCCCAGATATTACCAAACCAGAGGCTATATCTGTGGGCTTATGCTCCTATGACGCGAGCAATTACCGTCGAAGGCCAGGCAACGAGTCATCTCACGCCCATCTTCTGTTCTCTTGTGTCTTCACTACCGACCCCTAGTGGTTCGATGTGGAAAAAATACATAAAGAGAATAAGTCCTGCCCAAAATGTACAGGTTCTGTGGTTGCATAGGAATTATCAAGTCGAGGGCTAACAAACCGGTCCTTATACAGCAGGAGTGGCGGTCTCGTCCACGGCAGGTGGACCACAGCGAAGCCTACACACCTATCACCATCACCTCAGGTGAGCCCCACCCCACGGCTAGAAACATCCCTTTTTCACTTCACCCCAGTTGTTCTAATCCTGCCCCTTTTATTTGTACTCACACCACCAAATTTTTTAACTCATTTTGCAAATTAATGGTATATGGTACGGCGGTGCGGAGCACCGGAAATAGAGTCCTAAGCAGATCTAGTAACAAGGTAATATCTGTTTCGTAAAACTATCTATGAACGGAATCTCTATAGTTATCAAAGACACGTCATCAATGGTTTTCAAAAAAGGTATTTATATCTATACAGCAAGTTACTGACATAAATATAAATACCTAAGAACAAGTAAGATTATGACTAACACAATGTTTCAAACCAAAATATCATGCATAGCAGAATAAATAGGCACTATAGAAGCATTAGAAAATTATAGGTTCTAATATGAGGTTAGAGCTTGCCTGCAAACTCTTTAATCTTCACCGCTCGAGGTTGAAGACTCCTTCAAGATCTTGATCTCCAATCTCTGACTTCGCGTCCAATCAACGAGCTTCTCTTCGTACGTAGACCTTCTGGTTCCTTTTGAGGGTTGACTCTTCCTTACACTCAACGTTATCTACGCGAAGAAAAAGCCTAATAAAACTACTGCGAAAGAAACATAACTCAAGGAGGAGCAATAAAATCCAAAGAACTCCAACTAAGAACCAGATAACATCGCGAGAAAAACTTAGGGCAAGTCATGTATGTTGTTGTGCCTATTGACTTAGAGTGAGGTTCAATGAAAGGTTAACATGCACTCTCACTTGTACGAGCGGGAACGCGGTGTGTAGCTTATGTCATTTTGTGCATAACTTAACTTAAAACTATTAACTAAATAGTTATATCGTTTGTGCTAATAGGTGGCACGTGCACTAGTGTATGCCAATATATTGCACAGGCTTTCTAGTGAATATTTCTTGATTCTACTATACAATTGAACTCCTACACTAAATAAATGGCATTAACTGTGATGTGGTAATGGGCATATTGCTACTGTTAGTTATTTAGTTTATACCTATATGAATGTACTATTTTAGGTGCTTAATGGTTAATTACGTAACTTATTTTATATAGTTAAATTATTAAAACTAACAAGTGGCACAAGCGCTAAAAGATGCCATTACATGGGTGACTGCATGGTAGGTTGCTTATGGGCTGCTAACTAAAGTGTTTACTTACTTCCTAGTATTTAGTTATTAGTGTTTAACTATTAATTCTATAATTCTAATTTTAAGTTAGGTTATTTAGTGCTAACATGGGTATGCATACTAATGTGTACTAAATAATGAGGTTATGCTATGCTGTGGCGTGTACACTTAGCTTATTATGAACCTATGCTTAGGAATGCATCATAGTTAAAGACTTGCACTAACAATGATAAAACAAAAGAAGGAACACGATTAAACTCAACGAATAACTTACTATTGAAGTGAATTGGTAAGACCAAAGGTTGGCTGAGGTGCGGAGGACTTGATGTGATGGAGCTTGAGATAATGGTTTCAATGGCACCAAGATCACTAAAAACTTAGTTAAGGTGTAGCGGTGGTGAGGCGAACAAGGTGTTCACGATGGAAAATAGAAAATTCCTCTTGTGTCCACAGCTGTCGGGTGTGCGTGTGCAGGCGTGAAATAGGGGACGAATCTCGTGGTGATGTTGCCAGCTGGTCTGTGACCGAAAACTGGCAAAGGCTGCATGGACACATGGCTCGGCCTATGTCCATGGCCTCTAGACACCTGCGTGTCCAAAATCAAGAAAAATCATGTGGACACGTGGTTCGACCTGTGTCCACTGTCCTTGGACACACGGGTGTCTAAAATCGGGGATTTCTCCGTGGACGCAGAGTTCTGTGACGTGTTTGTGGACACGTGAACATGTGAGCTGTGATCGTGTCCGTGGACACGTGGACCGTGACCGTGTCCGTGGACATGTGGACTGTGACGTGTACGTGGCCACGTGAAAGTGAAAGTTCGGGGTTTTGTGGAAGTTCGAGGATTCGTGGACACGTGAGAGTGAAAGTTCATGGTTTTGTGGGAGTTCAAGGATTCGTGGACACGTGAGAGTGAAAGTTCGGGGTTTTGTGAAAGTTCAGGGATTCGTGGACACGTGAGAGTGGAAGTTCGCGGTTTTGTGAAAGTTCGGGGATTCGTGGACACGTGAGAGTGAAAGTTCGGGGTTTTGTGGAAGTTCGGGGATTTGTGGACACGTGAGAGTGGAAGTTCGGGGTTTTGTGGAAGTTCGGGGATTCGTGGACACGTGAGAGTGAAAGTTCGGGGTTTTGTGAAAGTTTAGAGATTCGTGGACACGTGAGAGTGGAAGTTCAGGGTTTTGTAAAAGTTCGGGGATTCGTGGACATGTGAGAGTGAAAGTTCGTGGTTTTGTGAAAGTTCGAGGATTCGTGGACACGTGAGAACGGAAGTTCAGGGTTTTGTGCATGTTCAGAGATTCATGGACACGTGAGAGTGAAAGTTCGGGGTTTTGTGAAAGTTCGGGGATTCGTGGACACGTGAGAGTGAAAGTTCGGGGTTTTGTGGAAGTTCGGGAATTCGTGGACACGTGAGAGTGAAAGTTCGGGGTTTTGTGGAAGTTCGGGGATTCGTGGACACGTGAGCCGCAGCTGTGTCCGTGGACACGTGAGAGTGAAAGTTCGGGGTTTTGTGGAAGTTCGGGGATTCGTGGACACGTGAGCCGCAGCTGTGTCCGTGGACACGTGGGTCGTGACTGTGTCCATGGACACGTTGACACGTGAGTTGTGACGTGTCCCTGGACACGTGGACACGTGTCTATGGACACGTGGCTAGTGCTGTCTGTGTCCAAAGCTAGGGGGCTGTGTGCGCGCTTATTTGTGGAGGTTAGAGGGTTATTGGGCCACAACTCTAATTAACAGAATGCTCATGAGGGCCATTTTGTAAATTAGAGAATAGGTAGCAGGGACCAATATGCGAGAAATTGGGCTTCTAAGGACTTAGATGGTAGTTATTAGTAGGTTTTGGGGCTATCTGACTCTAGTATAGATGATACCAGGGACTAAGATGTAATTACGGAGAGTACTGGGGCTTAGTGTGAAAGGAATGGGACTGTATTGTAAATAATACAGAAGTCTGGGTCTCATAGGTATGAGTTTGGATGAGCCGTTTCCCAACCGAGGACAGTGGACTGAGTCCACGACTCCAGCGGACCACGGCTAGGGGCCGGTCCTCGCACTCTGCCGTGGACACCGGCGACGCTGAGGTGGCAAGCCGACCAGAGAGGCTAGGCGCTAAGGCGGAGAAGAGGCAGGGCGATGCGGGGATTCTCCCCATGGTGTCAGGTGTGCCGGGGATGGACCACAGTGCGCCAGTGGCGGGCAAAGGAGGCGCACAGTGGCCCTGCGCTGTGCCAGGACAACAGTGGCATCAGGGAGGCTCGAAATCGAGCGCCGTTAGGAAGAGGGCAGAGTGGTGGTCCTCGCCGTGAGCTCAATCGAGCCGGGGAGACGCTGCAGTTTGCCGGCGGTGGTGGACAGGCGGTGCGCGGCAAGCAAGAGTGACGTGCGACGGCGACGCATGTCCGAGCTCGGCTTTGGCCGGGTTTGTCAGACCAATGGACGGTGCAGGCAGGGGTGGTGGTGCAGCGGGTCTGAAGCGAAGGGGAATCGCAACGGCGCAGGGACGACGCGTCGCAGCTCAGGTCGAAGACGTCAATGCGGACGACGACGCGTCGCGGAGCAGAGGCGCGGGGCTCGAGTGGTGTGGCACGACAACCAAGATGGCGCGCGTGCGGCCGACGAAGAACGGACGGTGCACGGTGGTGGTCGGCTTTACGAGAAGGGTGGTGGGCGACGGTGAGCGAAGAAATTGCGGTGAGAAAGGCCGGACGTCGCGTTCTCTGACGGAGACGACCGAGATGGAAAGTAGGGCTAACATGCCTTCAATGTCGAATGACGCGTGGGCGAGCTCGTGGCAAAGAGCCGTAAAGGCGACTGAGCGCGGGGCAGCGCGCGTGCCGCAGGGGAGGCGTGACACGGGGAGGAAGAAGGCTGGGAGAGGAAGGAGAAGGCTCTGACGGGTGAGACCCGCGGATATTTTCTAATTTTTCTCGGAATTCTTACGACAGCCCTCTGTTTTTCTCTCAAAAAGATCAACTTTCCGAGCTCCGATGAATTTGAAATTTTGCAAGTTAAAATAACTTTTCATGGTGAACAACTTTTATTTTGGGATCATCTCCAAATTCGATTTCGATTTTACTCTACAAAATTCGAGAAACAGGTGGCCATTTAAAAGAAGTAAATTAATTTGGACGAGATCAAATAGGATTCAAAGGAGTTGACGAGTATGAAATTTAAAGAAATTCGATAGGTTTGAAATTCAAAAGCGTTGGTTAGATTAAAGATTTAAAGAATTGAAATTCGAGAACACAAGAAAACAAATGACAAAAAAAAAAAAAGCGATCAATCACTTGTCACTCTTCCAAATTTTAATATTTTAAAATTTTCAAATTAGCTATGTTTTAATTTAGTAAGATTTTTGTTCTTTGAGATAGAAAAGAAAAGAGAAGGTGAGAAGAAAAAGATAAAAATGTTAGAGTGATTTGTTAAAAAAAAATTTAAATACGCATTTTTAAATTAGTCCTAAAATTTGAGATATCACAGAATCATACATCCTCATCGTCAGTGTGTGAAGCCACTACCAGTGGGACGAGCTGCAGCGTCTCCTCTTCGTCGGCCACAGGCACCGGCGACGAGTCCAGCAGCTCGCGCGGCACCAGCACCTCCGTCTGGTCCGCGGTGGGCACGAGGAAGATGAACCCGAGCGTGGCGAGCCGGAGCATGTTCCTGACCAGCACGGCGAGCCAGAGGCCACCGAAGTCGGTCCTGGTCACGTGCAGCGCGCGCAGCACGGCGGCGCCGTTGGCCTTGGCCGTCAGCATGCCCATGCTGTCGATGCACATGAGCAGCGCGAAGAAGGTGCCCTCCACGCCCGGCGGGCACAGCTTGGTGCTCAGCACCATCATCGGCATCAGCCGGACGCGGCCGATGACGCGGGAGACGCACTCCTCCGCGGTGACGAAGACGGCGTCGGGGACGCCAAGAGCGAGGTTCCACCGGAGCACGAAGGTGAGGTCCAGGAGGCCGGAGACGCCGTACAGGAGCTGCGCGTAGAAGAGGAGGCTCCGGAAGGGGTAGTTCTTCAGGTACTTGTGATAGATGAGCACGCCCACCATGGACGCTACTGCACCGATGGCGTGCACCAGCCCAACGAATTCCTGCAGGGATGTGAACGCCACAGTGCATTTCAAGTTCTGAAGTATGCTCATGATGGCACAGAAACTTACGTTTGATAGCCTTTGCAGTGGTTTTTTTTAATAAGAATCAGTTTAACAATCCTTAAAGAATCAAGACAGCATAATGTTACTGAATGGCTGAAGCTTCTAGATATTGCTAAAGTAATAGTACGATCCATTCTACAGCATAGGTAATACAAGAAAACTGCAAACTGGCCCTTTTGTTCCCCGCAGTTTTTTCTTTGCCATTTGCAGGGGCTACTCTGTCTTTCCACAATTCAAATTCAACATGCAGCACTCAATATGTTGTAACTTCTTTCCTTTCAAATTTAGTAAACATTTCAAAATGGCAGCACTTCCTGAAACAATGCTATATTAAGGGTTCCATGAGTGGGAGTGGGCAATGGACTTTTTCTGTGTGGTGCCTGCCTGTTACTCTCTTCGATTTTAAATTATCGACACTGTTGACTTTTAACATCAACTTTTACTATTTGTCTTATTCAAAAAATTTGCTCTAATATGTAAACTATTAAGTTGTGATTTAAATTTCACTAATGATAAATCAAATAATAACAAATTTTTCTCATTTGAATTTTTTTTAAATAAGACGTATGATCAAAAGTTGATGTTAGAAATAAACAGTATCAATATTTTAATACCGGAGGGAGTAAAACTTGACATAGCCTAGGTGGATTGGTTACTCCATTCCAGGCTAAGATTCACTAAAAGGAAACAAAAAGAACTTTGGATAATGCTGTTACCAGTTTACCATACAGTAAAGGCATCAGATCAGGGACATTCAGGACAACATTACGGGGCAAGCAATATAGGTGGGACCACATCCTGCATCCTAGATTCACAGTCTGAAGGAAGGCAGCTTTTGTGTAGGTTTCTTTTTGCTAGATCTTGCTTTTGTTGTCTTCAGCTTAATTAGAGGGGCTGCTCATATTCTCTTTCTATCTTTTATACGTTGGCATCTCAAATCACACTCTCATGCACTGATAGTATTAAAATAGCATTATCTTTAGAAACGGAAATAAGGAAAAAACATCATGAGATGAAAATGCCAGGCAAGGAAATAGTTGTTCTGAGGAACACCAGCCTGCTTATTTATAAAAATCTCTTAGAGCCGAAGTATCATAGACAAAATAATTTGATGTTGTTATCACAGAAATATCAGTTCAACCACATACAAGTCATATCTGACTAGCATTCCTCTACTGGCGACTTTTTGCTCACTAAACAGCTCCTTAACATGCTGACTTCTATAGTTCCTTATCAACATCAATTTTTGTCAACATGCAAATCCACAACTGGAAAGTTGAGTAGTAGTAGATAGGGATGCAGGTTTTCAAATTTGTGGGTCGGCCCACGACCTAAAAAATCTCCTAAATGAACTAGGATTTCATCCCGAACATACAAATTAATCACCTAAATATACTAGAGAGATGACCCACAACTACCCATTGGGTACCTATTTGCATCAGATTAGTAGTCTCGCAGTTTAAGTTTACTGATCCCCCTACTTCAAATGCAGTTAAAGCAATACAACTGCAGTGAGAAGGGTACAGGTAAGGCTTGACAGATGTGGTACATTAGTGCCTTAGTGTAAATTGCGAAATTAGTCCACTCAACCAACAGTACAGTTGCTTTTTTGGGCATGTATGCGATGACTATGATAATCGAGGTGCTACAGTATAAGACGTCAAGACCAAAACATTATGATGCAGATCAATAGTACCATGCTCTGAGTGTATATATATATATATATATATATATATATATATATAAGTAACAAAATTAAGCAGGTAAGAGACCTTTTACCTGTGAAAATCCAGGATTAGGTGGTGTCTTGTTAGTGTACCAGTAGAACTGCCCCTCATGGGTACTGATACTGAGAGCCAACGAAAGGAACATGTATAGAGATGGTTTCCATACTACTGGATACTTTATAGTCTTAATCATTCCTTTCACGGCCACACTAACCTTGTTCAAAACCTGCACTTCATTAGTATATCAGTGAGAAACCAGCGATCTGCACTTTAACATTTTCTTCACTACATTGTACACCAAAGATTCTTATTTTTTCCATGAGTGCATATACACACTGGAATCACTGTGCAGGTTAGACCAAAGCATTTGGCCCCACCTTTATAGAAAGCAACACGAAACAGAAACAGAGTGCACTGGGGTTACCAGCTTG